>RBNI01000235.1:0-36412 GCA_003990745.1 Jimgerdemannia flammicorona | reverse complement strand
TTGCTAAACAGGTGGCTGAAGCAGCATCTGTAAAGTTTTTGAAGGGGCTAGAGGGAGTGGAGGTGGGCTTCAAGGAGGCTGAGCCATTAGAGGAAGTATTGAAGATTGGATTGGTAGTTGGGAGAGATGTGTGTTCTGATAACACGATGCCTGAGATGGGACCCCAGGGTGGTGCAACTGCTGGTGAAAGAAGTGCTCATGGTGATGGTAGTAGAGACAAGAAGAAGGGTCAAAGAGGTCATAGCTGAGTATAGAGAGGTGGTGGATATTGGATTTAGGATCTAGGAAGGGACCTCCTTCAGAACAGGGGATGTTGATGTCAAAATTTGATTGGCTGAGAAGGAAGCTACTGGGAAGACAAGGGACTAGTCTTCAGTAATGGTCTGGGAGGTGATCTTGTGTAAGGTGATGAGGGTGAAGGGGAGTGAGGAGGAGAAAGAGGACTTGTTGAAAGCACTGAAAGAGCTGAGCAGTGCAGTGGAGCAGTGGGCAAAGGCTTGGAAGGCATATGTAGAGTTGACACATTTGGAGATAGTGGATGGGAAGCAGATTTGAGTAGATAAGGGGCTGTGGAAAAGGGCCCAGGGATGTAAGAGGCAGAGGGAGCTGCTGGTTAACCTGAGGAATGAATCAAAGAAGGATGCAGATGAAATTGGAGAGGCAGGGGGAGCCAAAGTGAGTGTCTGGGCTGGTGAAGGTAGAGGGGATGGGGGGAAGGGGATGAGTGAGGACAGAGAGGTGACTGGCAAGGACCTATATACCAATGGTATGTTTGAGGTCTGGGAGGAGGCCTAGGAGGACTCTCCTACTCCTACATCTCTTATCAGGTGAGATCCATCTTCTAGAAGCAGGATAATAGAGAATGTGCCCATGTGGGGAGCTCAGTGAGTTCAATTTGGAGTTCCTGAGGTGGCAAAAGGGGGACAAGTGGTGGCAGTTGGAGAGGAGAAACTGGTGGATGTCCTGGAGAAGTGGGATGAGTCTGCAAGTACAGAGGCTAATACCACAATACTGGATGAAGGGAGGCCAGCAATCTCAGAGAGAAAAGAGGTGGGGAACCTACTTTGGATATACTGGATAATGAATAACTTGGTGGCTGAAAAGTTGGGGGAAGTGGACCTTAGGGGGATGAGTGATGAGCATTGGGTGCAGATTATGCAGGATGATGGAGTAGTGGTGGCTTTGAAGGCAGAAATTCTTACAGTGTACTTGGAGAAGAAAGGGTACAAGGTAGATAAGGAGAGGGAGGCAGAGCTGGCAGTTGTTGCTAGTGAGTGGGCCACCTATTGTTGGGCTGAGCATCATGGATTACAGCTCTGGCAGGAGGTATGCCTGGAGTACTGCAAAGATTTTGAGGAGAAGATGGATGGGGAGATGAATGAGCTATTGACTGGATTGGAGGCTAAGAGGGCTAGAGAGGAGGAGTAGTCTGCTGAATATAATCTAGATGTAGCATAGGAAGCAATAGGTATGGAGTAGTAGAGGATGAACTTGATAATATATAATATTTCCTTATAAATAGTACAACCAATATTTTTTCTTTGAATGTGAATGGGTTACAGGGCTCTTCTCAATATAAGAACATTTTTACTTAGCTGAAGAGATTGGAGGCTGATCTCTTCCTTTTGCAGAATGTAAGATGTGAGGATGATTTGGATAAGCTGGAATAGATGAAGGAATAGAGAGATGAGGCTGTTTGGAGAGACAAGGTTGGGATTCTGGTTTGGCAAGACAGAGAGGAGATACAAGATATAGAGAGCTGGGGAGATAGATTGGTCTGGAGAGAGTGGATGAACAGGTTGGGAGCCAGTTATAGTGGATTCATACTACTGCCCTCCTGTATGGGGAGAGTATGTAGATTGGGTAAAGAGTCTCTAGGAGAGTGAGGCCCTTGCAGAGACTGGTATAGATATGCTTGGTGGGGACTTTAATATGGTCAGGGATGTGCTGGTGGATAGAACTAATAGAGGACAGAGAGCTGAGGGCAGGAGTGGAGGGCTGACAGCATGAGAGGAAGTAGAAAGGCTAAGCACTCTGGTGGATACTGGCAGGGAGTTTTGGAGTAGTAGAAGAGTGTATACACATTGGGCAGAAGGCCTGGGGTTAAGGATTGATTGGATGCTGATGGCGAGCTGCTGGGGTTTAGATATTTGGAAGGTGTTGGAGGTGGAGTAGTATCCATGGTCAGATTATTAGAGGGTACTGAAACAGAGACACTTTGGAAGAGTGGGGATGGGCCTGGACATTGGTACCTCAATTCCTCTTTATTAGATGATAGAGTGCTATAGGATAAGTGGACTGACAATATTTAACAGAGGGTAGAGGGCTGGAGACAAAAAGGCACCCCAGTTGGTGTCCAGTGGATGAGGATAAAAGAGACTGCTAGAGTCTACTGAAGTGAGACTGGCAAGGAGGCTGGAAGACAGAGGAGGCAATGGGTGAGATGGGCTTCTGCTAGACTGGCTAGACTCTTGGAAGATTGGACAGGGCTAGTGGAACTGGAGGGGGGAGAGGATTGGAGATTAATTATAAGTGCACAACCTCCAAGCCACTGAAATCACACATCACCCACTGAACAAGCCACCAAAATCACATGCGACCTCCAAACAAATCTGGAAATTACCTGTATAATCACGAAGCTAAGTCAAACCAAAGTCACAGTACATAAAGCTGAGTCAATACAAAGTCATGGAGTACAAGACTTATATAAACAGAATCTTACCAATCAGGACCAAATGCATATATACCAAGTACCAAGATGTGTTGAAATTGAGAACCAAAACAAATAACAACCACAACTTCTATAAGAGGGTTGCTTTTTAGGGTAACCATTACGTAGTTCTGGAAGGGTTTTCTAGAAGTTCTGGATATTCTGGAAGACCATTTTCTTAAGATCAAGATCAATTTCATATAGAGTATATCCTCTATGCTTATTGATTTCAAGATCAGGTTGACATCTCAACCAAAGTCCTTTTTCAGACTAGTTCTGGATGTTCAGGATTTTCCATATTTCAGGAAGTTCAAGAAACTAAGACCAACTTAGTTGAATTGGCATATCACTGCAGACAATACCCAATTAGGAAATTTCGTGATGGGGTTAGGAGTGAGACCTAATAGGGAGTAGATTTACTTAAAAGTAGTTTGTGGGTTATTAAATAGGTTTATTTGCTATTCATGATATTGCTATACTAGAAGTAGTTGTGTAAAGGGATATTGTGGGGAAGTGTTCAGGAATGTTCTTGTGTATTCGAGTCTAAGATTCTGAGGTCTGGGGGAGGGGTATTTATACTAGTAAGGGGCTATCTGGACTATGCTAGATATGGATGTAGCACTAAGTACCTTGCTGAGTTGGAATGCAGTCACATAGTACAAGGCTAGTCTAACTATAATATGACTGCTAAGCTATTTATAGGTTTAGACGCTGTCTGGATAGTCTTTGGTGATATCACCATCAATGACATTATCTCTGATGAAGTAGTCATCTAGGAAGAGTGGTTCGTGGATTACTTCTCCTTGTTCACTGAGGTAATAATATATTGGAACTTCGTCACCATCCCACAGGATGGCATCATCTGTCTCGTATGCTGAATAAGGTGTTGGTGGGCAAAAGAGGGGTACATCGTCTTTGCTTTCATTGGATTTGCTGTCTGTATACCTTCTATAAGTTATAGCACTATGAGTTATGGGGTTGTAGTAAGCTGGTGGCTGTGGTTTATGTCGCTCATACTCAGGTGGTAGAGTGGTCGGTTCAATCTTGAGAGTTGTCTGAAGGTACAGGTTGTGTTCTCCGGTCTCTTCATTATAGTTGAAGTAATCAGGGGTGAATGCGGGTTGGTATTCGTACCAGTGGTCATTGTCCCAATAAGTCTCGTAAGTAGTTAGTGCTCCTAACGAGTCAATTTAATCCGGATTGGATTCGAATTGATTCAGATTGAATCCCATCCGGATCAACTCGGATGGGATTCGAATCCCATCCGGATCAACTCGGATTGGATTCGAATCCCATCCGGATGGATTCGAATCAACCATTGTTTTGATTTCCAAATTAGATAATTAAATATTTACATCAATAACTCAATGAATAATCATCCAAATTTGATGATCTTGGTGTCATTTGAAAGCCCTTAATAAGGCCTATCTAATGATACCAAGAACATTGAAATCCGATCATGCGTTGCTGAGTTATGAAGGAAACCGTCTGAATCGCCGATTTTGGAAATTCTTCGATTTGCCGATTTTGGAAATTTCGTCAAATAGAACGTTTTCCTTAATATCTCGGCAACGCGTAATCCGATATTAATGTTCTTGATATCATTAGAAAGGCCTTATTAAGGGCTTTCAAATGACACCAAGATCATCAAATTTGGATGATTATTCATTGAGTTATTGATGTAAACATTTAATTGTCCAATTTGGAAATCAAAACAATGGTTGATTCGAATCCATCCGGATGGGATTCGAATCCAATCCGAGTTGATCTGGATAGGATTCGAATCCAATCCGAGTTGATCCGGATGGGATTCGAATCCATCCGAATCCCATCCGGATTGACTCGTTCGGAGCACTATAAGTAGTTATGAACTGTTGTAAGTTCATCGACAATGTTGGCAGAGTGATCAGAGTTGGCAGAGATCCTTGGCTTGAGGTCATGTCAGTGTCAGAGGGATCATTATCTTCTGCTTCATCTTCATCAAAGTAGATTATATCATAAATATCTTTCATGACATATCCAACTTGGGGCATTTGCAGGATGTGGTTGTCGGGGTGCGGGAAGGTTCTGTCTGTGGTCTGGACATACTTGAGGTACTTGTGGTTGAGTTCTTGTATCATATCGTCGATTTGGCCATAGGACAGAGTAGCAATCATTTCACTGGTAGTGACTCAGAGGTGGGGAATAAAGGTGCTGTACTCATAAAAGAGTTCTCGGTGTTTATGGGCAATGAGCTTCTGGTGTTGAGACATCTGGATAATGTCTGTATCATGGTGGTGTTCAACCATATCTTCCAGGAGGCAGCCGATTTGATAGTAGCTTGAGATTTGTCTGATCTGGTAGGCTTCGTTAAGTATGTTTAGGGCATTCCATCAGGCTTCTATGAAATAAAGGGGTGCCAGGCTATAGATATTCATGAGGGGCAGAGGGGGTGTGGCTCAGTTGACAATGGTATTCCAAATATCAGCATAGATGCAGTTGTAGATCTCAGTGGTCATGTTGTATATGTTCAGAAGTTGTGGTTATTATTTGTTTTGGTTCTCTGTTTCGACGCATCTCACTGCTCAGTATATATGTATTTGGTCCTGATTGGTAAGATTCTGTTTGTGTAAATCTTGTGTTCTGTGACTTCGTGTTGACTCAGCTTTGTGCACTGTGACTTTGGTTTGACTCAGCTTTATGATCTTGCAGATGATTTCCAGATTTGTTCAGAGGTCGCAGGTGATTTCAGTGGCTTATTCAGAGGGTGACATGTGATTTTGGTGGCTTGGAGGTTGTGTGCTTATAACTCTCCCCTTCTTAGCTTTCGATGTCCTTGTTGGGGCCTTCTAATTTTATTCTAGTATTGTGATACCATTTGGGAGGTCAAAAGTCCAGTGAAGTCTATTTTTCTCAGAAAGTGACATGCTCATAGTACAGTTGCCTAACACATTGGATTCACACATTAAAGGGTCATATATTCAATGCTGTATGCCAGAAGTGATTCTGATATCATTTACTACTGGAGAATTTTCTCTAAGAAATCTTCTTAAATATCTACGCCTCGTTTCCCACCAGTAGTACAGGGAGAATAAGCTTGCTTTCAGTTTTGCTATTTTTCTAGAGGATCAGTATTCTTTTGTCTTAACTTGCTGAGTTCTTGATTTTGTTCATGATAATTATAGTATTCAAGAGGGTAATATATAGTATGTACTGATAGGTATCGGAGTATTCAGGTTTCAGTTGTTCAAGGAATCATATTCCTGAACTAAGTTGGTAGCATTCTGGAGGTTGTGCTTGGGTTCCCATGTTGCATCATGAATTGGGTATCCTTTCCATTTGATAAGGTACTCAGGGTGGTTCTTGTGGCCACATTTGTTGAGGATTTGTTCAACTTCATACTCTTCTAGGTCATTAATAATGACAGATGCAGGTGGTTTCATGGTTTGGTTTGAGAATAGTTCATCATTGTTGTCATTGTATTGCTTGAGACATTGAATATTGAAGACTAGGTGAATCTTAATAGTGTCTGGTAGCACCAGTTTGTAGGAGGTTGGAGAGACTTGTGCAATGACTTCGAATGGTCCAATAAACTTGCTGTTCAGCTTCATAGATGGTCTGTGCTTCAGGTTGTCAACTTGGTATCCTCAGATGTCCAGTAGGACTTTTTCTCCAATATCAAAGGTTTCTTCTCAGTAGTGTTGGTTAACATACTGTGATTGTTGTTCTTGAGCTTGTGATAAATTCTCGATGGCAATCTGGCTTAGATTGCATATTCGAAGCAGGAATTCTTCAACAGCTTCAACTGTAGAGAGTTCTTCAGTGGTTCGGATGAGTGTCAGAGGAGTGTTTGGGTTTTGTCCAGTATTGGTGAAGAATGGGGTCATTCCAAGTGAGGCTTGTTTGCTGTTGTTATAAGCAAACTCGATTGCAGTAAGGTGTTCATACCAATCATCTTGTCAGTAGGAAACATAGTTCCTTAGCATTTGTTCCAGAGTTCAGTTCATTCTTTTAGTTTGGCCATCAGTTTTAGGGTGAAAGGCTGTGGATAGTGCGAGTTTTGTTCCAAGGTGTGCATGGAGTGCTTTCCAAAAATGGCTGGTGAATTTCAGATCTCGGTCACTAACAATGATCTTAGGAAGACCATGATAGCAGAAGATGTTGTCAAACAAGAGTGTGGCTATGTCTGGTGCTATTGCAGTGGTGGTAGTTGGTACAAAGTAGGCTTGTTTACTGAGATAGTCTACAAAGACAACAATTGCATCTTTCCCATTCTTGGTTCAGGGTAGTTGTACAATGAAGTCTATAGAGATTTGTTCCCAATTAGCAGATGGTACCAGAATAGAGTGAAGTAGGCCAGGTTTTACTAGTGTTGAGGACTTGTTGCATTGGCAGGCATCACAGGAAGTGATGTAGGTTTTTAGCTAATCTGCCATATGGGGCCAATAGAAGTTTTGGGAGATAACTTTATAGCATTTGTCAAATCCTAAATGTTCGGCTATAGGTGCATCATGACATTCGAATAGGATAGTCCTTTGGAGGTCTCAGTTGTTTGGAACATACAATCTGTCCTTATAGTAGATAGTATTATCCTTGAGTTGGTATTGATTGTACTGGGTATGCTTGTCAGCATCATCATTATTTAGGATTTCTCAGAGTACTTAAGCTTCTTTATCATCAGCACATACCATGATGATTTGTTCTATAATGGAGTTTGTAACCAGGGTGAGAGTTTGGATAACTTCTTTGATTGGTGGTCTTGAGATTGCATCGGCAACAATATTTTCTTTGCCAGGGTGATACTGGATTTCGTAGTCAAAGTTGGTAAGGACTTTCATCCATCTGGCTTGCTTTCAAGAAAGGGTAGCCTGGGTCTTGATGTTGACTAATGACTTGTGGTCAGTCAGTACAGTGAAGTGTACTCCTTCTAGGTATGGTCGTCACTTGATCAGGGTGTCTACAATGGCTAGCATTTCCTTCTCATGAGTTGCATAGTTGATTTCAGCATCATTGAACTTGTGGGAGTGATAGGCCACAGGGTGTCCTTCTTGCATGAGTACTGCTCCAAGAGCTAGATCAGAGGCATCAGTAGTAACTTCATATGGTAGAGTAGGGTTTGCTGCTTGAAGTACTGGGGTAGTTATCAGGGCATCTTTTAGTGCTTGAAAGGTGGTATTTTGTTCAGGTCCCCAATTTACAAGATTGTTGAAGTCTTTTTCTTATTTCATGGTCCAGGGCTGTTCTTCTTTCTTGTTGTGCTTGGTCATTTGGGTAAGGGTGGTGGTGATTTTGGCAAAGTTGGCAACAAAGTGTCTGTAGTAGTTTGCTAATCCCAGGAATGACTATAGGTCCTTTAGCTTCTTGGGTCTGGGCCAATCCTTGATTGCAGAGATTTTGCTGAGGTCCACTTTGATTCCATCTGGAGTAACAATGTGTCCAAGGAATTGGATTTCTTTCAGAAGAAATTCGCACTTGCTGAGTTTTGCAAAGAGTCAGTTTTCTTGGAGTTTCAGCAGTACTAGTTCAAGGTGTTCAAGATGCTCCTCCAGGGTTTTGCTGAAGACTAGGATGTCATCAATGTAGACAACAATGAATTTGTTCAGATATGGGTGCAGGATAGTATTCATCAGAGTCTAGAAGGTTGCTGGGGCATTAGTTAAGCCAAAGGGCATAACTAGGAATTCGAAATGTCTATAGCGAGTTCAGAAGGCTGTCTTGTAGATGTCTTCTTCTTTCATGGCAATTTGCCAGTAACTATTTCACAGGTCTAAAGAGCTTATAAATTGTGGGTTAGTAAGTCTATCGAATATTTCATCGATTCTGGGTAGTGGGCAACAGTTCTTGATAGTCTGTTCATTGAGGTCATGGTAATCAATGCACATTCGCAGGTCTCCTCCTTTCTTGACAACAAAGAGGACTGGTGTACCATAAGGTGATACACTGGGTCTGATGAATCCTTGTTCTAGAAGTTTGTCGATTTCCTTCTTGAGTGCATCAATTTCTCTTGGCGACATATGGTAGATTGACTTGAAGGCTGGCTTGGCATCTGGAATAGTCTTGATGGCATGGTCTACTGCTCATTTAGGAGGTAGGCCTTTCGGAAGCTTCTTCAGAAATATGTCTCAGAATTTCTAGAGTAGTGGTCTGACACAACTGTCGACTTTGGAAAAGTCTTCTTCAGGGTTCTCGGGTTCTCCTTTGGATGAACAGATGGAGATGGCAAAGAGAGAGCATTTCTTGGCCAATTTTTTGAGTTGTAACTTGTTGATGTGGGTTATCTTTGGTCCAGGGTCACCAGAGTTGAGTGGGTCCTTTTTGCCTTGTAGTTTGAAGTTGTGGCGTCCTTTCTTGATGGTTAGAGAATGGTTTACCCAATCAATCATAGGGTTCTCTTATTTCAACCATGGAGTCCCAAGGATGATTTCGTTGTCAGGTAGTGGTACAATCTGGAGGGTAACATGTACTTGGTAGTTATCAATTCAGAAGGGTAGATTGTAGACTTTCTTGCTAATAATATATGAGGTTCTATCAGCTGTAGCAACTGCTTGAGTTTATTGTACTGGGGAGGTGAAGACCTTGAGTCTATTGGCTGTTTCTTCATTGATAAAGTTGCCTGAGGCACCACTGTCTATCATAATCTTAACAGATACTCGGTTGACAAAAGCTTAGAGTGTAAGCAGTTTGTCTGATCCAATAGTGGTGATTTCAGTTGTAGGAGCTTTCCTTCTATTGGTTCTTCTTTGGGCCAGTTCATTGATACAAGAGAAGCAATCATCAATCATTCAGGAAGAGTACATTTCAATGCCATGGGGGCATCAGCCACTTGGTACATATCTGTCTTCGATTTTCTTATAGAATTGTTCTTCTTTGTTCACAGTAGGTTGGACTGAGGCCTTGTTTGATAAGCCAAATCCTTTGGATCCTCGGATAGTAGGTAGTAGTTCAGAGACTTTCTTGACTGTCAGGGTTAACTTGATTTTCTCGAATAGAATCTGGGCAATACAGAATCCAATGGGAATCTTGAAGGGTATCTAACTGTAGTTTCAGATGAGGACAATAATTTCGCCTATGTAATCTTCATCAATGACTCCTCCTTTTACTGAGAGTCCTTTCAATGCTAAGCTGCTGCAACAGCATATTCTTCCAATATGTCCTTCAGAAATTTGGATGCTGATTCCTGTAAAGACTTGCTTGACTTCTTGGTTGAAAACTGTAGCTTCTTTGGCTGCATACAGATCATATTCAGCTGCTTTTTGACTTCCTTTGGTTGGGGCCTTAGCAGTTTGTCTTAACTTGATAAAGTCTAGTGTTCTGGTGGTCAGGTTGTTGAGGTAGTGCAGAGTGGTAACAGTTGCTTGTGTTGCTGTTTGGGGTTTTGATTAGAGCAGGCACTGGCCATATATCCTGTCTTTTGGCAATAGAAGCATACTCTGCTTCTTCAAAGTTCATTCCTTTCTCCTTCAGTGAGTTTCTTGAAGGTACTCGGCTGGGTGGGTTTGTGATTTCTGGGTGTCCATGAGGTAGATGTGGAGGGAGCTCAGGATGCTTCATGCTTGGGTTCTTCTTTCTTTGTCTAAGTCTTTTCCTTATTATTAAATTGTCTTTGGGGCAGAATTGGTCCAGCTGTTAGGATTTGCTTGACCATAGTCTTGATTCTTGCTAGGCATCATTATTGGTAATTGCAACCAACTGGGCATCTTTGTTCACAGATTTTTCTAGTAAGCTATTCTGTAAGCACACAACCTCCAAGCTACCAAAATCACATGGTATCCTCAAAACTAATTTGGAAACCACATGCGAGACTATAAAACAAGTTACTGAAGAGATCATCTAATTACACAAAATATGTCAGCAAGTACGAGAACCCACCGCCAAGATACAAGAACACCAGAAGAAGTACTACAACCATAAGACTGACTCTGAATCACTATAACTAGTTTGGTATACTGTACTATTACAAAAGGAAACTGAAAGTACTAAAATCAAACCAAGACAAGAAGAACCCTATCTCACCCATCAAAAGGTTCATGAACTACACTTATCAACCCAAGACCAGGATACACCACAACTATACAAGACCTCATTACTTAGCAGAAGCAAAACACATTTGAACAACTCTCTTCACTCTATCTGTATCACCTCCGTTGGAGAGTGACAGATGCTTCATCTGAACTCAAGAAAGCCAACATCATCGAAACCAATCTCAAGCCATCCATGTGACAGATATTACTACTAGAAATTGCCTCAGATTATAGAAAATATCATTTCTAAAAGGTTCGAACCCCCAGCCATGATATTGGGAGCCCTCGCCCTAGATGAGAATGGCCAGTCCTCACAAATGTGCCAGCAGACCAAAAAAAAAGAGAACTAAGACCTGTTATCCTTATACAACCACTGCCACCAAGGATAGCCTTAATCTTGCAAGAGATAGAAGTGACGATATCTTGAAACTGATAATATCAGAAGTCAGAAAACTGTTCATCAATAGTGATGTCATCAAAGACTAACCAGACAGCACCTAAATCTATAAATAGCTTAGCAGTCATAGTATAGTTAGATTAGCATTGTACAATGTGACTGTGAACTGACTCAGCAGTTAGACGATCTCTTGATATATCAGATCACACTTATACTATGTGACTGTATTTCAACTCAGCAAAGCACTAAGTACTACATCCATATCTAGCATAGTCCAGATAGCCCCTCACTAGTATAAATACCCCCTCCCCCAGACCTCAGAATCTCAGACAAAAAACAGACTTGAAGACTTGAACAATCTGAACACAACTACTCCTAGTATAGCAATATCATAAATAGTGAATAAACCTATTTAATAACCCACAAACCACTCTTAAGTAAATCTACTCCCCATTAGGTCCTACTCCTAACCCCATTACGAAATTTCCTAATTTGGTATTGTCTGCAGTGATATGCCAATTTAACTAAGCTGGTCTCAGTTTCTCAAACTTCCTGAAATATGGAAAATCCTGAACATCCAGAACTAGTCTGAAAAAGGACTTTGGTTGAGATATTAACCTGAACTTGAAATCAATAAGTGTAGAGGATGTACTCCATATGAAATTGATCTTGACTATAAGAAAACAGTCTTCCAGAATATCCAGAACTTCCAGAAAACCCTTCCAGAACTACATAATAGTTACCCTAAAAAGCAACCCTCTTACATATTCAGGCAGGGCATCGAATAGATGGTCTGCTCTTATACTATTTTACACTTCATTATTGGTAATATATCCTAGGCCAACAGTGTTTAGGAGTGACTTGAGTTTTGTACAGAAGGTTTCAAATTCTTCTTTGCCATGTATATCAAATTTGAGGTTGCAGAGTTTTACTCGAGATTCTGCGATCATGGTTTCACTGCAGTATTGAGCAATCATGAGTTGTTTGAGTCCAGGGGCTGCAGGATGGGCTCCATATCCTGGGATATTGTTTGCTGCATTCTGAGCAACTACTGCAGGTCAGGTGTCTTATGTGAGGGGTTTTTCAGGAAGGGTTCACCACCATTCTTCGGTGGGTCCTTGGAAGAATGTAACAACTTAGTGAACATAGGCTGTAGTAGTAGCAAAGAGTTGTTCTAGAGTGTGGTCTTGATTGTTTGTCAGGAGACAGTCAGCAACTCACTCATTGCTCTATTGATTAGCTTCAAAGTTGGTATCAACTACACTAATGAAGCTTTAGACTTCTTGTGCAGTACCATTGAAGGTAGGTAGGCTCAGATTTTTAGTAGGTCAGGTCTGTTCAGCTAAGGCAGTAATAGTTGCTGCCATTATCACTACCTGAGCTGTGAGGTCTAGAATCTGTTGGTTTGCCATGTTGTTTACTGGAGGTAGTTGGACTGCTGGTAGTGGTGTTACTGATACTACT
Source organism: Jimgerdemannia flammicorona (assembly GCA_003990745.1). NCBI lineage: Eukaryota > Fungi > Mucoromycota > Endogonomycetes > Endogonales > Endogonaceae > Jimgerdemannia > Jimgerdemannia flammicorona. Next base: position 23,841 of record RBNI01000235.1, on the reverse strand, counting down.
TGAGGTACTGGTGCAGAGTGTGAGGGTGTTCTTTAGGTCTGTATAAGTTGCTGGAGTAATAGTTGTGGGTCTGGAGTAAGGGCTTGATAGATAGCTATCTGTTGCTGTGTAGATGTATTCTGTTCTGATGGAGGTACATCTCCTTCGGTAGTGTATCTGAGATTGAATTTACTGAGATACTCCTCCTTCTCTTCGGTTTGGTCCCTGTGTAATTGGGTTTGCTCAGCATCAAAATAGACAGAATCAGTGGAATATCTGATTTCAGATGGGCTTAATTCAAAGTCAAGTTCTGGTTCAGTATTGGTTTCGGGTTCAGGTAGGGCTGTAGCAGGGCCTGCTTCAGGTTCAGGATCAGATAGTTGATGAAGAGTTTCTCTTGCTTCTTCCTTAAGAATATAGTGGGCCTTGCTATTCTGGAATCAGTAGTATAATGCGGTCTTGGTCCTGGTATGGTGAAAGTCAGTAGAGTTGAGCCACTTGGCTACAGAGGCTTAGACTTTATGAGGAACTAAGGCTAGAAAGACTGCTGCTGGTTGTCCTAGATCACTTGGATTTGTAGAGCTGACAAAACTCTTGTTGAGAAGAGTAAAGAAGGCTTCAATAAGACCTTCTTCATCTTGACTTGCTGAGTGTAGTGCAAGGAGTTTGGTGAATAGAGTTTCGCCTATTTGCTGGTTTAATTGGAATACTTCTTTCTTTGAGTGAAGTTTGTCCCACTTGTTGCAGGTGTGGAGGTCAAATTGTCCTTATACATCAGATTCAATTCTCTCCAGTGTTAGATGGTTTGGATAAATTCCAGTTCAGAGGTTGGACTTTATACCAACTTGTAGGAATTTGCAGAAGGGTTTGTAGCGAGGTGAGGAAGTATCTTAAAGCAGAATTGAATTATAAACTGCTGCTACCAAGTTGTAAGAGGGTTGCTTTTTAGAGTAATCATTACATAGTTCTGGAAGGGTTTTCTGGATGTTCTAGATATTCTGGAAGACCATTTTCTTAAGGTCAAGATCAATTTCATATAGAGTACGTCCTCTATGCTTATTAATTTCAAGATCAGGTTAATGTCTCAACCAAAGTCCTTTTTTGGACTAGTTCTGGATGTTCAGAATTTTCCATATTTCAGAAAGTTCAAGAAACTAAGACCAGCTTAGTTAAATTGGCATATTGCTGCAGACAATACCAAATTAGGAAATTTCATGATAGAGTTAGGAGTGGGACCTAACAGAGAGTGAATTTACTTAAAAGTGGTTTGTGGGTTATTAAATAGATTTATTTGCTATTCATGATATTACTATACTAGGAGTAGTTGTATGAAGGGATATTATGGGGAAGTGTTCAGAAATGTTCTTGTGTATTCAAGTCTGAGATTCTGAGGTTTGGGGGAGGGGATATTTATACTAGTGAGGGGCTATCTGGACTATGCTAGATATGGATGTAGCACTAAGTGTCTTGCTGAGTCAGAATGTAGTTATGTAATATAAGGCTAGTCTAACTATACTATGACTGCTAAGCTATTTATAAGTTTAGACACTGTCTAGGTAGTCTTCGGTGACATCACCATCGATGACATCATCTCTGATGAAGTAGTCATCTAGGAAGAGTGGTTCGCAGATTACTTCTCCTTGTTTGCTGAGGTAATAATACATTGGAACTTTGTTACCATTCTACAGGATGACATCATCTGTCTCGTATGCTGGATAAGGTATTGGTGGGCGAAGGAGGGGTGCATCATCTTCACTTTCATTGGATTCACTGTCTGTATACCTTCTATAAGTTACAGCACTATGAGTCATGGGGTTGTAGTAAGCTAGCAGCTGTGGTTCATATCACTCATACTCAGGTGGCAGGGTGGTCAGTTCAATCTTGAGGGTTGTCTAAAGGTACAGGTTGTATTCTTCAGTCTCTTCATTATAGTTGAAGTAATCAGGGGTAAATGCGGGTTGGTATTCGTACCAGTGGTCATTGTCCCAATAAGTCTCATAAGTGGTTATGAACTGTTGTAAGTTCATCAGCAATGTTGGCAGAGTGATCAGGGTTGGCAGAGATCCTTGGCTTGAGGTCATGTCAGTATCAGAGGGATTATTGTCTTCTGCTTCATCTTTATCAAAGTAGATTATATCATAAACATCTTTCATGATGTATCCAACTTGGGGTATTTGCAGGATATGGTCGTCAGGGTGCGGGAAGGTTCTGTCTGTGGTCTGGACATACTCAAGGTACTTGCGGTTGAGTTCTTGTATCATATCATTGATTTGGCCATAGGACAGAGTAGCAACCATTTCGCTGGTAGTGACTTGGAGGCAGGGAATAAAGGTGCTGTACTCATAAAAGAGTTCTCAGTGTTTGCAGGCAATGAGCTTCTGATGTTGAGACATCTGGGTAATATCTGTATCATGGTGGTGTTCAACCATATCTTCCAGGAGGTGGCCGATTTGATAGTAGCTTGAGATTTGTCCGATCCAGTGGGCCTTGTTAAGTATGTTCAGGGCATTCCATCAGACTTCCACGAAATAAAGGGGTGCCAGGCTATGGATATTCATGAGGGGCAGAGGGAGTGTGACTCAGTTGACAATGGCATTCCAAATATCAGCATGGATGTAGTTGTAGATCTCAGTGGTCATGTTGTATATGTTCAGAAGTTGTAGTTGTTGTTTGTTTTGGTTCTCTGTTTCGACGCATCTCACTGCTCGGTATATATGCATTTGGTCCTGATTGGTAAGATTTCATTTGTGTAAATCTTGTGTTCTGTGACTTTGTGTTGACTCAGCTTTGTGCACTGTAACTTCGGTTTGACTCAGCTTCATGATCTTGCTAGATTTATTCAGAGGTCACAGGTGATTTCAGTGGCTTATTCAGAGGGTGACGTGTGATTTTGGTGGCTTAGAGGTTGTGTGCTTATAACTTCTGAATATACATAAATATGACCACTAAGATCTACAACTATATCTGTGCTGACATTTGGAATGCCATTGTCAACTGAGCCACACCCCCTCTGCCCCTCATGAATATTCATAGTCTAGCACCCCTCTACTTCATGGAAGCCCAATGGAATGCCCTGAACATGCTTAATGAAGCCCACCAGATTGGACAAATCTCAAGCTACTACCAGATTGGCTGCCTCCTAGAAGACATGGTCAAACACCACTATAACACAGACATTACTCAGATGTCTCAATACCAGAAGCTCATCACCCACAAACATCAAGAACTCTTCTACAAGTACAGCACCTTTATTCTCCATCTCTAAGTTACTATCAGTAAAATGGTTGCTACTCTGTCCTATGGCCAAATTGACAACATGATCCAAGAACTCAACCACAAGTACCTTAAATATGTTCAGCCCACAGACTGAACCTTTCTGCACTCCAACGACCATATCCTGCAAATGCCTCAAGTTAGATACACTATGAAGAATATCTATGATATAATCTACTTCAATGAAGATGAAGCAGAAGACAATAATCCCTCTGATGCTGACATGACCTCAAGCCAAGGATCTCTACCAACTCTGATCATACTGCCAACCTTACCAATGAACTTACAACAGTTTATAACCATATATAAGACTTATTGGGACAATGACCACTGGCATAAATACCAACCTATATTTACCCCCAATTACTTCAACTATAATGAAGAGACCAGAGAACACAATCTGTATCTTCAGACAACCCTCAAGATCGAACCAACCACTCCACTATCTGAGTATGAGTGACATGAACCACAGCCACCAGCTTACTATAACCCTGTGACTCATAGTGCTATAACCTATAGAAGGTATGCAGATAGCAAATCTGATGAAATTGAAGATAATATATCCCTCTTTTGCCCACCAACTCTATACCCAGTATATAAGATAGACAATACTATCCTGTGAGATAGTGATAAAGTCCCAATATATTACTATCTCAGTGAACAAGGAGAATTAATCTGCGAACAACTTTTTCTAGATGACTACTTCATCAGAGATGATGCCATTGATGGTAATGTCATTGCAGACTTTTTTTTTTTTTTTTTTTTTTTTTTTTTATAGTCACTTGGACTCCTTTATTATGAACTATCTAATACAATAACAATGAACTACAAATCACTACTAACATCACATAATACACATAAGTAGAGTTTTTCAGCCAACTCCTTTCTTCCATCTTACTCTATGATCATCTAATACCAGGTACCCTCGACTCCGCTATACAATATCCTACACCTTCTTTAAGGCCTCTGGTTAAAGTTGCTTCCCCTGATACCACTACCCCTGAACCACCTCCTGGAGAAGCCACCTCCACTGCTTCACTATCTCTCCAATCCCCATCCATGGGTCCTGTTCAAAAATCTACCACCAATGCACTGCCATCAAGACCCCAGACCTCCAAAACTCAACCTAGGCCCCCCCATATATTACCAATTTCCCCTACCAGCTGGCACTTGACTACCAGACTGGTCAGATCCTCTGCCCTTCATCTCTCGGAGCCCCAGTAACCTTTCAAACTCCGCCAAAACCCTTCCATGTCTGGGCAGGCCCCCAGAACATATTCCAGTATCTGAACAACCCCTCCATCCACCTCATTACACCACTCATAGTCCCGACAGCCATCTACCTTCATCCAGCCTGTCCGATAGCTCAGCATCACATTACACCTCAAGAATTACCACCAAACCACCCAGTACTTGGATGGCACCATCTTACATACTGAGGCTCCTCAATTCCAAATTCGAACCCACTCCCAGTCTTCACCAATACCAGCTCTCTGCCAACCAGGTGGCCATCTCTCCAGAGAGCCAGACCTGATCCACTCCATTGCCTCAATCAGAGAGTACTCCTTCAGACTGTAACCACCAATGCAAAGGTCTCCCAGTTGCCACCATCTCTGCTCAGGGTTCTCACCCATCTCTATCTCTGGGCCTACCAACTCCATGGCCAGCCAGGCCTCTACAATACTCCACCAGAACCCCTTAAACCATAGTCTACCAATACTTCCAACCTGAAGCAAGCCCTGCATATCCTTCCAAACCTCACCACAAGGGCAGAACCAGACCTCCCAATTGTCCATGGCCAGCCTGCCCCAACCTTCCTCACCTAGTTCTATCATTCGGCACCCCCACCAACCCTGAAGTACCTTCAGCCAGTGCCTGAAATCCACCAGCCCCAGGCCTCCATCAGAAGTCCTCATCACCAAAGTCTCCCATCCAATCTATGGATGCCTCCTACACCATAACCACTCTTCCACAATCTTCTTCAGCTGCTGCACCACCCACCCTGGAAAATCCAGATGATAACTAAGATATCACAGTTTGGGCAGCCAATATACATTCAAGACTACTATCCTGCCAATCAAGGAGAAGCTCCTCCCTGACCAACCTGTCAGTGCACCTTCCAGCTTCTGAATCAATCCACACCACCACTCCCTTGGCAGGATTGTTCTATATACTAAGAACCAAATACCCAGATACTGAACAGCACTCCCTGTGGCTACCAGTTGTCTGAATTGTCCATATCCCCCCAGGCTGGCACCAAGTTCCATTGTCTCACACTTGCTCCAATTCAACTTTGCCCCTGCCAGCCTCTCATACTGTCCAACCCCTTCTTGTAGGACTTCCACATTCTCCCGACTACCCAACTCTACCACCATGTCATCCGCAAAGGCACCCAACTGTCAGACCACATCTCTCATCTGCAGTCCAGAGAGCCGCCCCTTCAGCCACACTAGCAAAGGCTCTAGAGAAAGTACATAAAGAAGGGGGGAGAGAGGATCCCCCTGTGGTATCCCTCACCCCAAGGCAAACTCTGGTCCACACCATCCATTCATCATTACCGCTGCTCGGCATCCCTGTACCAAGCCCGTCAGTCACCCTGCCTCTACTACACTGAACCCTGCCCTCCTCAGAACAGCCTCCAGATAACTCCACCACACTCTGTCATAGGCCTTCTCTTGATCCAAAAAGACCATCTGACCATCTACCTGCCAGCTCCTACAGCTCTCTAAGACATTCTGCACCTAGGCAGTACTATCTCTGATCTGCCTCCCCTTGACAAAGCCTTGCTGCTCTTCTCCAACTAGTGCACCAACATACTGCTGCATCCTCTCTGCTAGAATCTTTAACACCAACTTTCTATCCACATTCAGCAGCATGATAGGTCACCAATTACACCACACTTGTCGATCTCCCTTTTCCTTATATAGAAGAGAAACTAGCCCCAAGGAACCATTGCCAATCCAGCTACTCTCCTTCAGAACAGCATTGGCCATCTCCACCAACCAGTCACCAAACTCAGTCTTGAACTCCTTCCAGAATTCCCAGGGCAACCCATTCTCTCCAGGAGACAAACTAGTCTGTATCTTCCTCAGTACTTTCAATACTTCATCTAGAGATACCTCTCCCATGACTGCCTCCCCTATCTTGGGTATCACTGTCACTAGCCAATTGGTCACCATATTGTTGTTATCCTCCCCAAGCCTAGTACTCTCAGCATACTCCCCACCATCCTGCCAAAGAGCTTGCCATTGGCCAGATACCTCCCCTAACATGTCAGCAATCCCAGAGACCTCTACTCCATCTTCACACAAAACTGAGGCCCAACTATGTTATACTCTCCTGGCCTTCAAGACACTAGACAGATACCTCATCAGCCTCTCTCCTTCTTCCAACTATCTAGCTCACAGCCTGGCCAGCAGGCCATCTACTACCCTGGTCTCAGATACCCTTAAATCCGCCTGCAGCTCTGCCACCTCTAATGCCAACCAGTGGCACACCTCTCCAGACAAGTTCCCCCTTTCCAAAAGCTTCAATCGCCATCTCAGCCCCTTCTCTACTCTTCTTTCCTTGTCCTTCTGTTCCTTCCCAGTCACTTCTCCAACATTATGCCAGTAAGCACCAGCCAAATGTTTGAATTTACCCCACCATTCTGCTATCAACTGCCCTTCATTCCACTATCATATAACTTTCTGTCTCATAACTGTCACAAAATTGTCCCTCTCCTTCTTCCTCTTGAGTAAGGTCACATTGAGGTGCCAGCACCCTCCACTACTGCCTACTGCTTGGAATCTACTGCAAACCTCCACTCCCCAGTAATCAGACCAAGGACACCAGCACACCTCAGCAGTATCCAGTACATTGCCCCAGCACTCCACCACTAGCACCCAATCTATTCGCATCCCAACCAATACTGTTCCAACTGGATGCCACCAGGTGAAAGATCTCAACTTATCCCCCTGTCATTGACAAACACCATCCACCAAGCCCATATCACGCTCCACCTGAAGCCATTGAGAAAGTCCAGAGGATACTGTGACTTCTGCTCCACTATCAGATCTATCCAGTATTCAATCATGCACCATATTGAAGTCCCCCCCCAGAATGTCCAAAGCAACTACCTCCTGACTATCCCATGCCTGCCATCTCTCAACCCATTGCTTTCACTCTCTGCCAACCATAGGGAGGTAAACTGAGCCAACTGTCAAACCATCACCTGCCCCTCCTTTTAGTCTTCTTCAAATCAGTCTGTCACCATAGATCTCTATCTCCACCAGCTTGCCTTTGCCTATACCAACCAAGATGCCCACCTGCTTATTCCAACCTACTCCACCATACCATTCTTTACTCCACATCTCATAGTCTGACTTGCCATAAGCCCAAACATCCTGAAGAAACATAACATTATACCTCCTGACTTTAAGCCATCTGAAAAGCCACTATCTTTTAACACCATCCCACAGTCTATTGACATTGATCAATAAAATATGTAGATTATTCATCATCATTAAGGAAATTATTTAAAGCTCAGCTGGGACCACCACTACCTTCTCAGCCCTTCCTCTAATGATCTCTTGCTAGTCCTTACAAATTGCCCTCCAGATTCGATCACTATTTGTACTGCTGCAGAAAAGGTCCACTCCTTCTGTTGCCACCTTCCTGATGTCAGCTATTCTGCTCTTGTCAACATCATATCCTTCATCATCCAGAAGGGCAGCTACCACCATCACCAGCTTAGGCCCCTGCATTTCTACATTGAGAAATCCTTCCCATGCCTCCTGAGATCCATGAAACATGTCCACTTCCTTGATATCTTCCTCTGCCAGCTCCTCAAGCACTGCCTGATACCAGCTCTCCGCCATCATCACTAGGGGCCCAGGAGTCAAAGGCCTGGGGGTCCTGCTCAGCTCTTGCAGTTGCTCTCTGTCTGCCAACACATCAGAAGCCACATCCACTAGCTCATCCTCCTCCACAACTTTCTCCAAATGAATTATCTCACCAGCTTCTGGGCACTCCCAATGAACATTTGCCACCCCAGCCATATGGGTGTCCTCCACCTGAGTCTCTGGCACCACTTTAACATCAACCTTAAAGCCTTCTTCACCAACCTCTTCCTTATCTACCCACTTTCCTCTCACCAGCATATGTGCTGAGTTCTCTACACCACCCAGCTGGGAGAAGGACACCTCTGCCGCCTCCACTCCTTCTATCTGATTCTTGGCCACCTCTACTCTTGCCTCCTCTTCCACTGCTGTCCCTTGAAGGGCTGCCTGCAGATGCTCCCAGTTCTCTTTCCTCCACCTCTTCCACTTGCCATCTGTCTGGATCCAGACCCAATCCTTGGCATACTCCTCCCACTTCCTCTTTTGCAGCTCCTTGGCAGCCTCTCTCTCCTCTAGAGCAATTGTCAACTCTTCCTCCTCCTGTTCTGCTCCCTTCCTCCTCCACACCTTACACTCTTGCCCCCCAATTCTAATCTCATCAGGCCAATCGCAGCCTAGCCCAGTCACCTCCTTACCTTCCAGTCACAGCATCACCTCATAGTTGCCATTCCTCAACTTGGTGCCCTCCCAGAACATGAACCCGAAGTCCACTATCTCACCATATCTACCCAGTGCCTCTACCACCATCTTCTTGGTCTCCTGTCTGCCCAGGGTTGGCAATCCTTCCACCACCAGCCGAACAGCATATGGATCCCACCTCAGACACCTTGCCTTCCCAATCCAGACACCCTTGACCATCATTTCTTTCTCCAGTGCCTTCACCATTGCATCCTCCTCCACAAATTCAATCTCTACAGCCTCTGTCGAAGAGATGAACTTCAGAAATTCCACCCTAGCCACTTCCTCCCCTACCAGTCTCAGAACCTCCCTTGCTGACATCATCAATCTCAGGAAGTTTGCTGAGATCACCCACATCGATACTGATTTGTAGAAGAAGGGCCTCACCACCAACTCACCTGTCCCAGCTACCAGCATCACCTTTTTCTTGGTCCCTAAAACACCTGTAGTTGTCCCACCAGGCACAGCTGTGCCACCAGCAGTCCTCTCCCCAGCCACCTGCCCAGTTATAGAAGAACCAGTCCCCAGCATCACACCACCAGACCCCTGTCTCCTGCCAGCCACCTGACCTGTCACCTGACTTGTCACCTGACCCCTCTTCCTGTCAACACTATGCCCCCCCTGTCTCACCCCCATGGGCCTAGCTGCAGCCCTCCTATTCCTAACCACTGTACACCAGGCCTCGATCCCACCAGTCCTCCCCTGCTTACCAGCCCCTCCTGCAGCCACACCAGTCTCTGCAGCAGCTGCAAAGCTCTTGGGAATACCCAGACCAGGCCTCCTTCTCTCCAGATGCTCAGAGCTAGAGGAATCTTAACTAGCCATATTACCAAAACTTGACGGTTTTCCTTGAAACTTGTTGTGCCTTATAGGTAGACTCCTGGTACATGATGTACACCATTATGTTCGAAATAAAAACTTGAAAACATGTTGTCTTTTGCTGAAAGATACCTGTGTGGCTTAGCTCACTTTGAGTGGTTTGAGCAAAAGAAGTCCAGTTGGATGTCATCGAAGACTATTCAGACAGCATCTAAATCTATAGATAGCCTAGCAGTTATAGTATAGTTAGATCACACTTGTACTATATAACTGTATTCCAACTCAGCAAGGCACTTAGTGCTATATCCATATTCAGTATAGTCCAGATAGCCCCTTACTAGTATAAATATCCCCTCTCTCAGACCTCAGAATCTCAGACTAAAAGACTTAAACACTCAAATACACAAGAACACTCCTGAATACTTCCCCACAATATCCCTTCACACAACTACTCCTAGTATACCAATACTATGAATAATGAATAAACCTATTTAATAATCCACAAACCACTCTTAAGTAAATCTACTCCCCATTAGGTCCCACTCCTAACCACATTATGAAATTTCCTAATTGGGTATTGTCTGCAGTGATACACCACTTCAACTAAGCTGGTCTTAGTTTCTTAAACTTCCTAAAATACAGAAAATCCTGAACATTCAGAACTAGTCTGAAAAAGGACTTTGGTTGAGATGTCAACCCAATCTTAAAATCAATAAGCATAGAGGACATACTCCATATGAAATTGACCTTGACCATAAGAAAACAGTTTTCCAGAATATCCAGAACTTCCAAAAAACCCTTTCAGAACTATGTAATGGTTACCCTAATAAGTAACTTGGTAGCAGTGGTTTACAATCCAATTCTGCTTCAAGATACTTCCTCACTCCACTATAAATACCTCTGCGAATTCCTACAAATTGGTATAAAGCCCAACCTCTGAACTGGAATTTATCCTGAACCATCTGACAATCTGGAGAGAATTGAACCTGATATACAAGGACAACTTGACCTCCATACCTGCAACAAGTGGGATAAACTTCATTTGAAGAAAGAAATACTCCAGTTAAATCAGCAAATAGGTGAAACCCTATTCACTGAACTCCTTGCTCTACACCCTGCAAGTTAAGATGAAGAAGGTCTTATAGAAGCCTTCTTTACTCTTCTCAATAAGAGTTTTGTCAGCTCCACAAATCCAAGCAACCTAGGACAACCAGCAGCAGTCTTTCTAGCCTTAGTCCCTTATGAAGCCCGAGCCTCTGTAGCCAAGTGGCTCAACTCTACTGACTTTCACCATACCAGGACCAAGACCATATTATACTACTGATTCCAGCACAGAAAGACCTGCCACATTCTTAAAGAAGATGTAAGAGAAACTCTTCATCAACTACCTGACCCCAAACCAGAAGCAGGCTCAGCTACAGCTCTACCTAAACCTGAAACCAACACTGAACCAGAACTTGACTTTGAATTAAGTCCATCTGAAATCAGATATATAACTGATTCTGTCTACTTTGACACTGAGTAAACCCAATTACATGAGGACCAAACTGAAGAGGAGGAGGAGTATCTCAGTGAATTTGATCCCAGATACATCACTGAAAGAGACGCACCTCCATTAGGACAGAATACACCTATATAGCAACAGACAGCTATCTATCAAGCCCTTACTCCAGATCCACAACTATTACTCCAGCAACTTATACAAACTCAAAGAACCCCATCACACTCTGCACCAGTACCTCAAGTAGTATCAGTAACACTACTATCAATAGTCCAACTGCCTCCAGTAAATAACATGGTGAACCAACAGATTCTAGACCTTACAGCCCAGGTAGCAATAATGGCAGCAACCATTACTACCCTAGCTGAACAGATCTGACCTACCAAAAATCTGAGCCTACTTACCTTCAATGGTACTGTACAAGAAGTCCAAAGCTTCATTAGTGTAGTTGGCACCAACTTCAAAACCAATCAATGGACCAATAAGCAAGTTGCTGACTACCTTCTGATAAACAATCAAGACCACACTCTAGAACAACTCTTTGCTATAACTACAGCCTATGTCTGCCAAGTTATTACATTCTTCTGAGGACCTGCCAAAGAATGGTGGCAAACTCTTCCTAAAAAACCTCTCACATGGGACACCTGACCTGCAGTAGTTGCTCAGAATGTAGCAAATAATGCCCCAGGATATGGAGCCCATCCTGTAGCCCCTGGACTCAAACAACTCATAATTTCTCAATACTGCAGTGAAACCATGATTGCTGAATCTTGAGTAAAACTCCACAACCTCAAATTTGATATACATGATAAGGAAGAATTCAAAACCTTCTGCACAAAACTCAAGTCACTCTTGAATACTGTTGGCCTAGGATATATTGCCAATGATGAAGCACAAAATGATATAAGAGCAGACCATCTATTTGATGCACTATCAGAATGGCTTACTAGAAAAATATGAGAACAAGACTGCCTAGTTAGCTGTGATCACCAACAATGGTACCTAGCAAGAATCAAGACTATGGTCAAGCAAATCCTAACAGCTGGACCAATTCTGCCCTGAAGACAATTCAACAACAAAGAAAAGACTTGGACTAAGAAAGAAGAACCCAAGCATAAAGCATCCCAAGCTCCCTCTACATCTACCTCTTGGACACCCAGAAATCATGAATCCACCCAGCTGAGTACCTTTGAAACTCACTAAAGGAGAAAGGAATGAACTTTGAAGAAGTGGAGCATACTTCTATTGCTAAAAGACAGGACATATGGCCAGTGCCTGCCCCAACCGAAAACCCTGAACAGCAACATAAGCAACTGTTACTACCCCATACCACCTCAATAACCTGACTACCAGAATACTGGACTTTGTCAAGTTAAGACAAACTGCTAAGGCCCCAACCAAAGGAAGTCAAAAGGTAGCTGGATATGACCTGTATGCAGTTGAAGAAGCTATAGTTTTTAACCAAAAAGTCAAGCAAGTCTATATAGGAATCAGTATCCAAATCCCTGAAGGATATGTTGGAAGAATATACTATTACAGCAGTCTAGCATTGAAAGGACTCTCAGTAAAAGGAGAAGTCATTGATGAGGATTATATAGGCAAAATTATTGTCCTCATCCAAAATTATAGTTGGACACTCTTCAAGATCTCTATTGATTTCTGCATTGCCCAGATCCTATTAAAAAAAATCGAGTCAACCCTGATAGTCAAGGAAGTCCCTGAACTACTGCCCACCATCCAAGGATCTAAAGGATTTGGCTCATCAAACAAGGCCCCAGCCCAACCTACCATGAACAAAGAAGAACAATTCTATAAGAAAATTGAAGATGGATATGTACCTAGTAGCCAATGCCCCCATGACATTGGAATATACTCTTCTCAAATAATTGATGATTGCTTCTCTTATATCAATAAACTGGCTCAAAGAAGAACTAACAGAAGGAAAGCCCCTATAACTGAAATCACCACCATTGGATCAGACAAACTGCTTACACTTCAAGCTTTGTCAACTGAGCACCTGTCAAGATTATGATAGACAGTGGTGTCTCAGGCAACTTCATCAATAAAGAAACAGCCAACAGACTCAAGGTCTTCACCTCTCCAGTACAACAAACTCAAGCAGTTGCCACAGCTGATAGAACCTCCCATGTTATTAGTAAGGAAGTCTGCAATCTGCCCTTCTGAATTGGTGCCAGATTGTACCACTTCCTGACAATGAGATCATCCTTGGAACCCCATGGTTGAAACAAAAGAACCCCATGATCGATTGGATAAACCATTCTCTGACCATCAAGAAAGGACACCACAACTTCAAACTGCAAGGTGAAAAGGACTCACTTAGTTCTACCAACCCTGGACCAAAGATCACCCACATCAACAAGCTACAGCTCAAGAAATTGGCCAAGAAATATCCTCTCTTTGCTATCTCCATTCATCCATCCAAAGGAGAATCCAAGAACTCTGAAGAAGACTTTTCCAAAGTTGACAGCTATGTCAGACCACTACTCTAGAAATTCTGAGACATATTCCCAAAGAAACTCCCAAAAGGCCTACCTCCTAAATGAGCAGTAGACCATACTATCAAGACTATCCCAGATGCCAAGCCAGCCTTCAAGTCAATCTACCATATATCTCCAAGAGAAATTGATACACTTAAGAAAGAAATTGATGAACTCCTAGAATAAGGATTCATCAGACCCAGTGTATCACCCTATAGTGCACCAGTCCTCTTTGTTGTTAAGAAAGGAGGAGACTTGCAAATGTGTATTGATTACTGTGACCTCAATGAACAGACCATCAAGAACTGTTGCCCACTACTAAGAATCAATGAAATATTTGATAGGCTCACCAACTCACAATTTATAAGCTCTTTTGATCTGCAAAATAGTTATTGGCAAATCGCCATGAAGGAAGAAGACATCTACAAGACAGCCTTCCAAACCTGCTATGGATACTTCGAGTTCCTGGTTATTCCTTTTGGCTTGACTAATGCTCCAGCAACCTTCCAGACTCTGATGAATACTATTCTGCACCCATATCTAGACAAATTTGTTGTTGTCTACATTGATAACATCCTAGTCTTCAGCAAAACCCTGGAGGAACACCTTGAACATCTTGAACTAGTACTACTGAAACTTCAAGAAAACTGACTCTTTGCAAAACTCAGCAAGTGTGAATTCCTCCTGAAGGAAATTTAATTCCTTGGACACATTGTCATACTAAATGGAATCAAAGTGGACCCCAGCAAAATCTCCGCAATCAAGGATTGGCCCAGACTCAAGAAGCTGAAAGACCTCTAGTCTTTCCTGGGATTAGCAAATTATTACAGGTGATTTGTTGCCAACTTTGCCAAAATCGCTACTGCCCTTACCCAAATGACCAAGTACAGCAAGAAAGAAGAACAGCCCTGGATCATGAAATAAGAAAAAGACTTCAACAATCTTATAAATTGGGGACCTGAACAAGATACAGCCTTTCAAGCATTGAAAGATACCTTGATAACTACTCCAGTACTTCAAGCAGCAAACCCTACTCTACTATATGAAGTTACTACTGATGCCTCTGACCTAGTTATTGGAGCAGTGCTCATGCAAGAAGGACACCCTGTGGCCTACCATTCCCACAAGTTCAATGATACCAAAATCAACTATACAACTCACAAGAAGGAAATGTTAGCCATCATAGATACTCTGATCAAATAGTGACCATACCTAGAAGGAGTATACTTCACTGTATTGACTGACTACAAGTCATTAGTCAATATCAAGACACAGGCTACTCTTTCTCGAAAGCAAGCCAGATGGATAAAAGTCCTTATCAACTTTGACTATGAAATCCAGTACCACCCTGGCAAGGAAAATATTGTTACTGATGCAATCTCGAGACCACTAATTGAAGAAGTTATCCAAACTCTCACCTTAGTTACAAATTCCATCATAAAACAAATTATCACAGTATGTGCCAATAATAAGAAAGCTCAAGTACTCTGAGAAATTCTGAATAGTGATAATGCTGATAAGCATATCTGGTACCATCAATACTAACTCAAGGACAATGCTATCTACTACAAGGACAGACTATATGTCCCAAACAACTGAGACCTCTGAAGGACTATCCTATTCAAATGTCATGATGCCCCTACAGCTAGACATTTAGGATTTGACAAATGCTATGAAGTTATCTCCTGAAACTTCTATTGGTCCCACATGGCAGATCAGCTAAAGACCTACATCACTTCCTGTGATATCTGCCAATGGAACAAATCCTCAACACTAGCAAAACTTGGCTTACTCTACCCTATCTCAGTACTATCTGCTAATTGGGAATAAATCTCTATAGACTTCATTATACAACTACTCCAAACCAAGAATAGGAAAGATGCTATTGTTGTCTTCATGGACTATCTCAGCAAACAAGCCCACTTTGTGTCAACCACTACTACCACAATAGCACCAGACATAGCTACACTCTTGTTTGACAACATCTTCTGCTATCATAGTCTCCTAAGATCATTGTTAGTGACTGAGATCCAAAATTTACCAGCCATTTTTGGAAAGCCCTCCATGTATACCTTGGAATGAAACTTGCACTATCCACAGCCTTTCACTTTGAAACTGATGGCCAAACTGAAAGAATGAACTGAACTCTAGAACAAAAGCTAAGGAACTATATTTCCTACAGATAAGATGATTGGCATGAACACCTCATTGCAGTTGAGTTTGCCTATAACAACAGCAAGCAAGCCTCTCTTGGAATAACCCCATTCTTTGCCAATACAGGACAAAACCCAAACATCTCTCTAACACTCATCCAAACTACTGACAAACCCTCTACAGTCGAAGCTGTTGAAGAATTCTTGCTCCAAATACACAATCTAAGCCAGATTGTAATTGAGAATTTATCATAAGCTCAAGAACAACAGTTATAGTATGTTAACCAACACCATTGAGAAGAAATCTTTGACATTAGAGAAAAAGTTCTACTGGACATCCAAGGATACTGAGTTGATAACCTCAAGTATAGATCATTTACAAAACTGAATAGCAAGTTTATTGGACCATTCAAAGTCATTATACAAGTCTCTTCTACTTCCTACAAATTGGCACTACCAGACACCATTAAGATTTACCCAGTCTTCAATATTCAATGTCTCAAGCAATACAATGAAAATGATGATGAGCTATTCCCAAACCAGACCACTGAACCATCTGCACCTGTCAAAATTAATGACCAAGAAGAGTATGAAGTTGAATAAATCCTCAACAAATATGGCAACAAGAACCACCCTAAGTACCTTGTCAAATGGAAAGGTTACCCAATCCATGATGCAAGCTGGGAACCCAAGACTAATCTCCAGAATGCTACTGACTTAATTCAGGAATATGATTCCCTGAACAACTAAAACCAAATACTCTGCACTTATCAGTATATACTATATATTACTCTCTAAAAAATTATAATTATCAAGAACAAAATCAAGACCTCAGCAAGTTAAGACAAAAGAATACTGCCCCTCTGGAAAAATAGCAAAACTGAAAGCAAGTCTATTCTCTCCATACCACTGGTGGGAAATGAGGCATAGACATTTAAGAAGATTCCTTAGAGGAAATTCTCCAGCAGTGAATGACATCAGAATTACTTCTGGCACACAGCATCAAACACACAACCCTTTAACATGTGAATCCAATGCATTAGGCAACTGTACTATGAGCATGCTACTTTCTGAGAAAAATGAACTTCACCAGACTTTTGACCTTCCAAATGGTATAATAATACTAGAACAAATTAGAAGGCCCCAACGAGGATGTTGAAAGCTAAGAAGGAGAGAGTTGTAAGTGCACAATCTTTAAGCCACTGAAATCATATATCACCCACTGAACAAGTAACCAAAATCACATGCGACCTCCAAACAAATCTAGAAATTACCTACATAATCATGAAGCTGAGTCAAACCAAAGTCACAGTGCACAAAGCTGAGTCAATATGAAGTCACGAAGCACAAGACTTATACAAACAGAATCTTATCAATCAGGACCAAATGCATATATACCAAGCACCAAGATATGTTGAAACAGAGAACCAAAACAAACAACAACCACAACTTCTGAACATATACAAATATGACCACTGAGATCTACAACTGCATCTGTGCTGACATTTGGAATGCTATTATCAACTGAGCCACACTCTCTCTGCCTCTTATGAATATCCATAGTCTAGTACCCCTCTACTTCATAGAAGCCCGATGGAATGCCCTGAACATGCTTAATGAAGCCCACTAGATCAGACAAATCTCAAGCTACTACCAGATTGGCCACCTCCTAGAAGACATAGTCAAACACCACCATAACATGGATATTACCCAGATGTCTCAACACCAGAAGCTCATTGCCCGCAAACATTGAGAACTCTTCTACAAGTACAGTACCTTTATTCCCTATCTCTAAGTTACTACCAGTGAAATGGTCACTACTCTGTCCTACAGTCAAATTGACAACATGATCCAAGAACTCAACTATAAGTATCTCAAATACATTCAGACTACAGACCAAACCTTTCTGCACCCCAATGACTATATCCTGCAAATACCTTAAGTCAGATACACTATGAAGGATGTCTATGATATAATCCACTTTGATGAAGATGAAGCTGAAGACAATAATCCCTCTGATGCCAATATAACCTCAAGCCAAGGATCTCTACCAACCCTGATCATACTGCCAACCTTGCCAATAAACTTACAACAGTTCATAACCATATATGAGACTTATTGGAACAATGATCACTGGCATGAATACCAATCTGCCTTCACCCTCAATTACTTCAACTATAATGAAGAGACTGGAGAACACAATCTGTACCTTCAGACAACTCTTGAGATCAAATCAACCACTTCACCACCTGAGTATGAGTAATATGAATCACAGCTGCCAGCTTACTACAACCCCATGACTCATAGTGCTGTAACCTATAGAAGGTACATGGACAGTGAATCTAATGAAAGTAAAGATAATGCACCCCTTCTTCACCCACTAACTCTATACCCAGCATATGAGACAGATGATGCTATCCTGTGAGATGGTGATGAAGTCCCAATGTATTACTATCTCAGTGAACAAGGAGAATTAATCTGCAAACAACTTTTTCTAGACAACTACTTCATCAGAGATGATGCCATCAATAGTGATATCATCAAAGACTATCCAGACAGTATCTAAATCTATAAATAGCCTAGCAGTCATAGTATAGTTAGATCACACTTGTACTATGTGACTGCATTCTGACTCAGCAAGGCACTTAGTGCTATGTCCATATTCAGTATAGTCCAGATAGCCCCTTACTAGTATAAATATCCCCTCCCCCAGACCTCAGAATCTCAGACTAAAAGACTTGAATACTCGAACACACAAGAACACTCCTGAATACTTCCCCACAATATCTCTTTATATAACTACTCCTAGTATAACAATATTATAAATAATGAATAAACCTATTTAATAATCCACAAACCACTCTTAAGTAAATCTGCTCTCCATTAGGTCTTACTCCTAACCACATTATGAAATTTCCTAATTGGGTATTGTCTGCAGTGATACACCACTTCAACTAAGCTGGTCTTAGTTTCTTGAACTTCCTGAAATATGAAAAATCCTGAACATCCAGAACTAGTCCAAAAAAGGACTTTGGTTGAGATGTCAACTCAATCTTGAAATCAATAAGCATAGAGGACATACTCTATATGAAATTGACCTTGACCATAAGAAAACAGTCTTCCAGAATATCCAGAACTTCCAGAAAACCCTTCCAGAACTACATAACAGTTACTCTAACAAGTAACTCTCTTACATTAATGCAGGTGAAAATAGAGGTTGGAGAATTACAACAGGTGTTGCAGGAAGAGGAAGAGGTACAGGTGCAGAGTTTGGTGGTACAGTTACATTGACAGGGCTTGGAGGAAGGGAAAAGACCTTCTAAGTTTCTCACAAGGGCTCTTCAGGCAAGGAGAGGGAAGCAGAGGTGGGAGGGGGTACTCAACTCTGATGGTTTTTTAGTGCATAGTATATAAGACATTCTTGAATTGTTAAAGAAGTGATGGAGTGGTTTATGGAGTGAGGAGAAGGGTGGGGCTGATGCTGCTACAATTGACCAGATATTGGAGGATTGATATCCCCCATAGGCAGAAGGGCTGAGTGGATTGATATTGCCAGTCCAAGAGGAGGAGATCTGCCAGGTTCTTGCTATAACTATGCTGGGCACAGTATCTGGGGAGAATGGTCTGCCCTGGAACTTCTGGAGGAAGATGGTGAGAGTCCTGGGGGTGCTGGGAGAACTGATGGCATTGTGTAATTTGATATTATAGTTAGAGAGATAGGTGGGGGAGCAGGATCTAGGACTGGTGATACTACTTTATAAGAATAAGAGAAGAAGGGAGGAATGGAAGAACTGGTGGCTGATTATGCTGCTGGATATGGATAGAAAGCTGGTTACTAAGGTAGTGATCACAAGGCTATAGAAGGTGGCCCAGCAAGTCTAGGAGATTGAATAGAGAGACTTTATAGGAGGCTAGCTCATTAGAGATGATATGGCTTGGGTACATAGAGTTATTAAAGGGGTATGAGCTTGTGAACTGGATGGGTGGCTGGTCTTCCTGGATCAGGAGAAGGCATATGACTGAGTGAGGTAGGTCTGGTTGATGAAGGCATTGGATAGGATTGCTGTATCTCACCAGTTCTAGTCAGCAATGGTCAGCCTACTAGAAGGGAGTCAGGCTGCCCTTATGTATAATAGGTATAGAGGAGTGGTATTTCCTCTAGGTAGGAGTGTGCTCCAGAGGCAGGTTCAGAGTCTTCAATGGCATAGTCATCCAAAATTTAGTCATTATTGTCAATGACTTAAGATGGCACCTATAGATCAATTTAAGATGTTTATAAAGAATTCCCACCAAAAGCCTCCCCACAACACCATCTGAAGTATATTTATCATTATTAGTATTAGGCAATTCACAATTAGAGAATTCGCCAGAGGAGTAGGTAATGTTATTTATAATGAAAAAGAACTAAATAAGTTTTATAGAGAGTTTATAGAGATGTGACTATCATATGTTTCTATTTAATATGGATTGCCATTGGGAGGGCTTTTCTCAGAAGGCTTGTAGTCTAAGGAAAGTAAGTTCAAGATTACTAAATCTGAAATAGACCATCAAGAGGTAGCAACAATAGTGTACAAAAATACAACCTACTATTCATATCAGGTTCAGATACACTCACATTCCATTGAACTGAGGGTTTCAGGTGGTAGGGAACTTTTATTAGAAGTTTCTCTAATACCAAAATCTCAATATATTTCAGTATAAGAGTGATTAATAGGTATATATTCTCGAAGCCTTTGGGGAGGGAAATAGGTAGAGATTTAGCTATTACTTGGATCACATTTTTTGCTGAAGTCACAATGATATCAGTTGTAAGAAGATTCATTGATATCAGATGAGATAGATAAGGACAGGCCATTGGGCTTTTAAATATTTAAAATATTATTTTCTATTGATAATTAATACTGAGAGATTGTCTACTTAAATTAAATGTTCAACTACATTACTACACTACTGGAATATATATGCAGGTTTTTGTAGTAAAGGTGCCTAATTATAGAATTGTACTCTACTAATGCTAAACCATATAATGAAATAAATTGTTGAGAGGAATAGAAGCATTTTTTAGAGGGATCAATGGTTGATAACACATCTCTATCTATTACCCTATATAGAGAAATTTTTTACTTGCATTAACTTCATGACATATTCATCATTCTCTATGTGAATTAGGAGCTTGACTTTGTTAAGTCTTTTGTATCTAACCAAAATATTGTCTATAAATGTAGGTGATAGCAAAGAGCAATTTCGAATATCAAGCTTTAGTAGGTTTGGACAAATGTATTTCCTATATTCTATCTCATAGTTTCATCCAGTAATATTGCATTGGCTGAAATATGCAAATTGGAGCAAGGGTAGCTTCAGCAACTCTATTAGTACACTATCATCAACTGTACTAATGTATCGAAAAATAATAGTTCTAATTTTTGAACAATGGCATATTACAAAGCCAAAGGATGTGCTTAAAGCTTAGAAAGCAGTGGAATTCTACAAGATAATTGATAAGAAATTTAAGTTTGGACACCTGATACCAAGAGTGAAAAATACAGCTTCCAACTTTCGCATTTCTTTATTGATATATGTAAAGATCGCAATTTCAACCACCCATTCACAATATGGTACAATTGTCAAATGTCCACTCTGTGAAGATATAAGTCTTCCAATACTGTGTATTGCTCAAAAGTTCTGAATATTTTCATATGTGATAAAGACAAAGTTTTGACTTACCTGGAGACATGTTGAGAGAGAGTGGCAAAAATATTCTCAAAATGGGGTGGAGCTTGAATTTAACATCCTTGGAGAGAAAGTTTTGAAAGCATATCACAATAGTATTGAATCTCATAAAGTAGATCAAGAGCAAATTGAGTATAGAGTAAGTTATAGTATAGAAAGTCATTTGTCACATTTATAACAATCTGTTGAAGGTTTGTTGACTTTAAGCAAAAAATAATTTTAATGCCATTCATGAGCTGTTTGAAGTTACACAGAGTGATATTACTGTTATAAATAAGGGTGAAATCAATATGGACCACCTTGATGTGCTCAATAAATCTTATTTCCAGTGATTTGGAATGTGCAATCAGGTGTGTAAGCCTAAGAGCATCATAAGCACATGTGAGACTCTGAGGGGAGAAGACACTAATATTACAGGAGTATAGCCTCATTATCTCTTGATACCAGGTTTTGCAGACTAAGGAGCTAGTGAAGAGGTTGAGCAGAAATATGCTATTCAATACCAAACAATATATTATATTACTGACAATCTCTAGAGAAATATATTACTGAACAGTTGCATTTGTCTCCAATATTATTATAGATAATTTTGGGATTTAGGAAAGATTAATTGATTTATTGAACTATATTAATAATTTGGAATATTCTATTACCACTAGCCCATTAATGATTTGTCAGACACTCTGAGGTCCAGCATCTTAATCATTTCAATATTCTAGAAAATTCCTCATTCATATAAATACTCAATATATGATATAATATTAACCTATTATCACTATGTCTGGCCTCAAGTTGAAGATAGAGAATCACTTTGAAGCTATCTTATCAATCTATATATCACTTTGCAAAGTGATATCACTTTAATATTATTGAATTTCTATTTTCTTGATGTGGTTTTATTTTATTTGATGCCAGGTGACTGGATATTAATCAGTCTTTTATGTTTAATTATAATGTTGAAGTATCATCAATCTATCTCAATTCCATTGCTATTGCTATTGTTCTGTATGTTTCTAAGAGCTGGAAATTACAGACAATGTCATTTTGAGCAGATAGAACAAATCATTTATAGAGCATTGTTTGAATCTGAATAAGTTTATCAATCATTGGAACAGATTCCTGAATATTCCAAATTACAAATTGCTCTTTTTTGAAATTATCTATAAATAATGAGAAGGATTCACTCTTTTGCTGGATAATTATCATTCTTATTAATATTTAACATATATCCTCTCCATCCTTAACTATTCGATTTGCTGTATGTATGTTTGATAAACTGATTGAGGAGAATTTACCACCAATTCCCATCCATCTCTGGGCTTTAGTAGATATTATTGTAACCCTCTGTATATATATTTGGAAACATTTTGCAATATCCATTTTATTAAGAATCCTGAAAATTTAGAATATCATTGAATGAATGAGACAATTCTACAAAACGATTTGGAGAGCTGAGTGATATCTCCAAATATACTCAGAGGGTCTATTGTTCAGAAATCCATACTTCTCAAATTGATCTCAAAGTAATGTATCAGTATTGGGTGCTTTAGGCATCCACAATACTTCTAAATTGGGGGAATGTCTAAGCATATATTGAATAAAAATGGTTGTACAATAGCCAGTAATAGTATTGTCCAAATATAAATATGTATTTCAATGAGGTCTATTCATGTCCAGAAATTTGTGGATCACCCATTTGAACTTCAATTTGATGTTGTATAGCTTTAGAACTTAACACTAGATATAATGCCTCCAGTTTACAAAAGGTTTGGCATATATATATAGTGTGCCAAAGATCTTGGAACCAATTGGTATTGACTCAGACATATTACAATCTTGTTGTAAAAGAGAATGGCCAAGAATTTAGTAATTTCAAATTATTGTAATCACTAATTCCTATCTCAAACTACTTTAAGTTAAAGCATTTCATCAAAACATATTGCATCTGATCATCCAGCAATGTGTTTACTATCCTGAGATACAATAGGCATGTTGAAATACAATCAATAAGAGGGGAGATGTATCTACATCTTCTATCTTATATATGCAGGTTGAAATGGTGAACCTTTGTATATAGTATAGTAAATAAGCAATTTATGTAGTTGATATCCTCTATATAGAAAGGTGGTCCACCCTCAACTATTGTCACGTAGTGGTCGCTGAGTCCTTCAAATACGCCAGATTCTCTTCAAGGTGTATCTCTTAGACTAACTCAAGTTTGTTATAAGCAAGTTCTTATTGGAGTGCCTTCCCAAGGTCTTATAGTCCTCAAACTTCTTATCTTTAACTGTCTTGTTATCTCTTAGATTGCTTGCAAGGAAGTGTATGTA
>RBNI01000234.1:0-36413 GCA_003990745.1 Jimgerdemannia flammicorona | reverse complement strand
TTTTTTTTTTTTTTTTTTTATATAAGTCTACCTACCTTCAATGGTACTACACAAGAAGTCCAAAGCTTCATTAGTGTAGTTGACACCAACTTTGAAGCCAATCAATGGACCAATGAACAAGTCACTGACCGCGTTCTGACAAACAATCAAGACCACACTCTGGAACAACTCTTTGCTACCACTACAGCCTATGTCCACTAAGTTGTTACATTCTTCTGAGGACCTGCTGAAGAATGGTGGTAAACCTTTCCTGAAAAACCCCTCACATGGGACACCTGACCTGCAGTAGTTACTCAGAATGCAGCAAATAATGCCCCAGAATATGGAGCCTATCCTGCAGCTCCTGGACTTAAACAACTCATGATTGCTCAATATAGCAGTGAAACCATGATCACTGAATCCTGAGTAAAACTCAATAACCTTAAATTCGATATACATAGAAAGGAGGAATTTGAAACCTTCTATACAAAACTCGAGTCACTCCTGAACACCATTGGAATAGGATATATTGCCAATGATAAAGCACGAAATAGTACAAGAGCAGATCATTTATTCGATGCCCTGTCTGAATGGCTTACTAGAAAAATCCAAGAACAAGGACGCCCAGTTGGTTGTGACCACCAACAATAGTGCCTGGCAAGAATCAAGACTATAGTCAAGTGGATCCTAACAGCTGGACCCATTCTGCCCTGAAGACAATTCAACAACAAGGAAAAGACTTGGACCAAGAAAGAAGAACCCAAGCATGAAGCATCCCAAGCTCCCTCAACATCCACTTCATGGACACTCAGAAATCATGAACCCACCCAGCTGAGTACCTTCAAGAAACTCACTGAAGGTGAAAGGAATGAACTTAGAAGAAGCAGAGCATGCTTCTATTGCCGAAAGACAGGACACATAGCCAGTGCCTGCTCTAACCAAAAACCCCGAACAGCAACACAAGCAACTGTTACCACTCTGCACCACCTCAACAATCTGACTCACCAGGATACTAGACTTTGTCAAGTTAAGACAAACTGCTAAGGCCCCAACCAAAGGAAGTCAAAAAGCAGCTGGATATGACCTGTATGCAGCCAAAGAAGCTACAGTCTCCAATCAAGAAGTTAAGCAAGTCTATACAAGAATCAGTATCCAAATTCCTGAAGGACATATTGGAAGAATATGCTGTCGCAGCAGCCTAGCATTGAAAGGACTCTCAGTAGAAGGAGGAGTCATTGATGAAGATTACACAGGCGAAATTATCGTCCTCATCTGAAACCACAGTTGGACACCCTTCAAGATCTCTATAGACTTCTGTATCACCCAGATTCTATTTGAAAAAATCAAGTCAAATCTGACAGTCAAGGAAGTCCCTGAACTACTGCCCACCATCCGAGGATCCAAAGGATTTGGTTCATCAAACAAGGCCCTAGCCCAATCTACCATGAACAAAGAAGAACAATTCTACAAGAAAATTGAAGATGGATATATACCAAGTGGCCAATGCCCTCATGGCATTGGAATGTACTCTTTCTGAATGATTGATGATTGCTTCTCTTGTGTCAATGAACTAGCTCAAAGAAGAACCAATAGAAGGAAAGCTCCTACAACTGAAATCACCATCATTGGATCAGACAAACTGCTTACACTTAAAGCTTTTGTCAACCGAGTATCTGTCAAGATCATGATAGACAGTGGTGCCTCAGGTAACTTCATCAATGAAGAAACAGCCAATAGACTCAAGGTCTTCACCTCCCTGGTATAACAAACTCAAGCAGTTGCCACAGCTGATGGAACCTCACATGTCATTAGCAAGGAAGTCTGCAATCTACCCTTCCGAATTGGTGACTATCGAGTACATGTTACCCTCCAGAACGTACCACTCCCTGATAATGAAATCATTCTTGGAACTCCATGGTTAAAACAAGAGAACCCCATGATCAATTGGGTAAACCATTCTCTGACCATCAAGAAAGGACACCACAACTTCAAACTGCAAGGCGAAAAAGACCCACTCAACTCTAGTGACCCTGGACCAAAGATCACCCATATCAATAAGCTACAGCTTAAGAAATTAGCCAAGAAATGCCCTCTCTTTGCTATCTCCATCCGTCCACCCAAAGGAGAACCCGAGAACTCTGAAGAAGATTTTTCCAAAGTTGACAGCCATGTCAGACCACTACTCCAGAAATTCTGAGACATATTCCCAAAGAAACTCCCAAAAGGCCTACCTCCCAAATGAGCAGTGGACCATACCATCAAGACTATTCCAGATGCCAAGCCAGCCTTCAAGTCAATCTACCACATGTCTCTGAGAGAAATCGATGCACTCAAGAAAGAAATTGATGAACTCTTGGAACAAGGATTCATCAGACCCAGTGTATCACCTTATGATGCACCAGTCCTCTTTGTTGTAAAGAAAGGAGAAGACCTGCGAATGTGCATTGATTACCATGACCTCAATGAACAGACCATCAAGAACTGTTGCCCACTACCCAGAATCGATGAAATATTCAATAGGCTTACCAACCTACAATTCATGAGCTCTTTTGACCTGTGAAATAGTTACTGGAAAATTGCTATGAAAGAAGAAGACATCTACAAGACAGTCTTCCAAACCTGCTATGGATATTTTGAATTCCTGGTTATGCCCTTTGGCTTAACTAATGCTCCTGCAACCTTCCAGACACTGATGAATACCATCCTGCACCCATACCTAGACAAATTTGTTGTTGTCTACATTGATGACATCCTAGTCTTCAGCAAAACCCTGGAGGAACATCTTGAACACCTGGAGCTAGTACTACTGAAACTCCAAGAAAACAGACTCTTTGCAAAACTTAGCAAGTGCGAATTTCTCCTGAAAGAAATTCAGTTTCTTGGACACATCATCACACCAAATGGAATCAAAGTAGACCCCAGCAAAATCCCTGCAATCAAAGATTGACCCAGACCCAAGAAGCTGAAAGACCTCCAGTCATTTCTGGGATTAGCAAACTATTACAGACGATTTGTTGCCAACTTCACCAAAATCGCCACTGCCCTTACCCAGATGACCAAGTACAGCAAGAAAGAAGAACAACCCCAGACTATGAAATAAAAGAAAGACTTCAACAACCTTGCAAATTGGGGACCTGAACAAGATACAGCCTTTCAAGCATTGAAAGATGTCTTGATAACCACTCCAGTACTTCAAGTGGCAAACCCTGCCCTACTATATAAAGTTATCACTGATACCTCTGACCTAGCTCTTGGAGCAGTACTCATGCAAGAAGGACACCCTGTAGCCTATCACTCCTGCAAGTTCAATGATGCCGAAATTAACTATGCAACTCATGAGAAGGAAATATTAGCCATCGTAGACACTCTGATCAAATGGCAACCATATCTAGAAGGAGTATACTTCACCGTATTGACTGAACACAAGTCATTAGTCAACATCAAGACCCAGGCTACCCTTTCTCGAAAGCAAGCCAGATGGATGAAAGTCCTCACCAACTTTGACTATGAAATCCAGTACTGCCCTGGTAAGGAAAACATTGTTGCCAATGCAATCTCCAGATCACCTATTGAAGAAGTTATCCAAACTCTCACCCTGGTTACAAACTCCATCATGGAACAAATTATCATAGCATGTGCTGATGATAAGGAAGCTCAAGCACTCCGAGAAAACCTGAACAGTGATGATGCTGACAAGCATATCCAGTACAATCAATACCAACTCAAGGACAATGCTATCTACTATAAGGACAGATTGTATGTTCCAAATAACCGAGACCTCCGAAGGACTATCCTATTCGAATGTCATGATGCCCCTACAGCTGGACACTTAGGATTTGATAAATGCTATGAAGTTATCTTCCGGAACTTCTATTGGCCCTGAATGGCAGATCAACTCAAGACCTACATCACTTCCTGTAATGCCTGCCAATGGAACAAGTCCTCAATACTAGCAAAACCTGGCCTACTCCACCTGATCCCAGTACCATCTGTTAATTGGGAACAAATCTCTATGGACTTCATTGTACAACTACCCCGAACCAAGAACAGGAAAGATGCAATTGTTGTCTTTGTAGACTATCTCAGTAAACAAGCTCACTTTGTGCCTACTACCACTACTGCAACAGTACCAGACATAGCTATACTCTTGTTTGATAACATCTTCCACTATCATGGTCTTTCCAAGATTATTATTAGTAACTGGGACCCAAAATTCACCAGCCATTTTTGGAAAGCCCTCCATGTGCACCTTGGAATAAAACTTATACTATCTACTGCCTTTCACCCTGAAACTGATGGCCAAACTGAAAGAATGAACTGAACTCTGGAACAAATGCTAAGAAACTATGTTTCCTATAGATAAGATGATTGGCATAAACACCTTACTACAGTCGAGTTTGCCTATAACAACAGCAAGCAAGCCTCTCTTGGAATGACCCCATTCTTCGCCAATACTGGACAAAATCCAAACACTCCTCTAACACTCATCCGAATCACTGAAAAACTCTCTACAG
The DNA here is from genome assembly GCA_003990745.1 of Jimgerdemannia flammicorona. Classification (NCBI taxonomy): domain Eukaryota; kingdom Fungi; phylum Mucoromycota; class Endogonomycetes; order Endogonales; family Endogonaceae; genus Jimgerdemannia; species Jimgerdemannia flammicorona. The sequence continues at coordinate 31,920 of RBNI01000234.1, read as the reverse complement.
TCAAAGCTGTTGAAGAATTCTTACTCTGAATACATAACCTAAGCCAGATTGCAATTGAGAATTTATTGCAAGCTCAAGAACAACAGTCATAGTATGTTAACCAACATCACCGAGAAGAAACCTTCAATATTGGAGAAAAAGTTCTATTAGACATTCAAGGATACTGAGTTGACAACCTCAAGCACAGACCATCTACAAAGCTGAACAGCAAGTTCATTGGACCATTTGAAGTCATTTCACAAGTCTCTCCAATCTCCTACAAATTGGCGCTACCAGACACCATTAAGATTCACCCAGTCTTCAATGTCTAATGTCTCAAATGATACAATGACAATGATGATGAACTATTCCCAAACCGAACTACAAAACCACCTACACCTATCATTATTAATGATCAGGAAGAATACAAAGTTGAACAAATCCTCAACAGATGTGGCCACAAGAACCACTCTGAGTATCTCATTAAATGGAAAGGTTATCCGATCTATGATGCAACATAGGAACCCAAGACCAATCTCCAGAATGCTACTGACTTAGTTCAGGAATACAATTCCTTGAACAACTGAAATCTGAATACTCCTGCACCTATCAGTACATAACATATTATATCCTCCTGAACACTATAATTATCACGAACAAAAAACTCAGCAAGTCAAGAATACCAATCCTCTAGAAGAATAGCAAAACTGAAAGCCAGCCTATTCTCCCCATACTACTGGTGGGAAACAAGATGTAGACATTTAAGAAGATTCCTTAGAGGAAATTCTCCAGCAGTGAATGATGTCAGAATCACTTCTGGCACATGGCATTGAACACACGACCCTTTAATGTGTGAATCCAATGCGTTAGGCAACTGTACTACGAGCATGCTACTTTCTGAAAAAATGGACTTTACTAGACTTTTGACCTCCCAAATGGTGTAACAATACTAGAACAAAATTAGAAGGCCCCGATGAGGATGTCGAAAGCTAAGAAGAGGAGAGTTGTAAGCACACAACCTCCAAGTCACAGAAATCACATATCACCCTTTTAACAAGCCACTGAATTCGCACGCGATCTCTGAACAAATCTGGAAATCACCTGTATGATCATGAAGCTGAGTCAAACAGAAGTCACAGTGCACAAAGCTGAGTTAATACAAAGTCACAGAACACAAGATTCACACAAATAGAATCTTACCAATCAAGAACAAATGCATATATACCAAGCCCCAAGATACATTGAAGCAGAACCAAAACAAATAACAACCACAACTTCCAGACACATAAACATGACCACTGAGATCTACAACTACATCTGTGCTGACATTTGGAATGCCATTGTCAATCAAGCCACACCCCCTCTGCCCCTCATAAATATCCATAGCCTAGCACTCCTCTACTTTGTGGAAGCCTGATGGAATGCCCTGAACATACTTAATGAGGCCCACCAGATCGGACAAATCTCAAGCTACTACCAGATCAGCTACCTCCTGGAAGATATGGTTGAACACTACCATGATACAGACATTACTCAGATGTCTCAACACCAGAAGCTCATCGCCTGCAAACACCAAGAACTCTTCTATGAGTATAGCACCTTTATTCCCCACCTCCAAGTTACTACCAGTGAAATGGTTACTACCCTGTCCTATGGCCAAATCGATGACATGATACAAGAACTCAACCACAAGTATCTCGAATATGTTCAGACTACTGACAGAACCTTCCCGCATCCCGACAACCACATCCTGCAAATGCCCCAAGTTGGATACACCATGAAGGACATCTATGATATAATCCACTTCGATGAGGATGAAGCAGAAGACAATGATCCCTCTGATGCCGACATGACCACAAGCCAAGGATCTCTACCAACTCTGATCACACCACCAACTTTGCCGATGAACTTACAATAGTTTATAACTGTCTACGAGACTTATTGAGACAATGACCACTGGCACAAATACCAACCTGCATTCACCTCTGATTACTTCAACTACAATGAAGAGATCAGAGAACACAATCTGTACCTTCAGACAACTCTTGAGACTGAACCAACCACCCCACTACCTGAGTATGAGCGACATGAACCACAGCTGCCAGCATACTACAATCCTGCGACTCATAGTGCTGTAACCTACAGAAGGTATGCAGATAGTGAATTCGATGAAAACGAAGATGATGTACCACTTCACCCCCCAACACCTTATCCAGCATACGAGACAGACGATACTATCCTATGGCACAGAGATGAAGTCCCAATGTATTATTACCTCAGCCAACAAGGAGAAGTAATCCGTGAACTACTCTTCCTAGATGACTACTTCTTCAGAGATGATATCATCAATGGTGATATCATCAAAGACTATCCAGACAGTGCCTAAACCTATAAATAGCTTAGCAGTCATAGTATAGTTAGATTAGCCTTGTATGACATGACTGTGAACTGACTCAGCAGTCAGACGATCTCTTGACATGTCAGATTATACTTGTACTACGTGACTGCATTCTGACTCAGCAAAGTACTTAGTGCTATATCTATATCTAGCATAGTCCAGATAGCCCCTCACTAGTATAAATACCCCCTCCCCCAGACCTCAGAATCTCAGACTCGAACACACAAGAACATTCCTGAATACTTCCCCACAATATCCCTTTATATAACTACTCCTAATATAGCAATATCATAAATAGTGAATAAACCTATTTAATAATCCACAAACCACTCTTAAGTAAATCTGCTCCCCATTAGGTCCTACTCCTAACCCCATTACGAAATTTCCTAATTGGGTATTGTCTGCAATGATATGCCAATTCAACTAAGCTGGTCTTAGTTTCTTGAACTTCCTGAAATATGGAAAATCCTGAACATCCAGAACTAGTCTAAAAAAGAACTTTGGTTGAGACATCAACCCGATCTAGAAATCAATAAGTGTAGAGGACATACTCTATATGAAATTGATCTTGACCATAAGAAAACAGTCTTCCAGAATATCCAGAACTTCCAGAAAAACCTTTCAGAACTACATAATGGTTATCCTAAAAAGTAACCCTCTTACACTTACTACAAACGAAATGCCTGCCACTTGTCAAACCTCAAGGTCAAGGAACTACCAAGGTACCTTGGTTGAAGAAAGGATGTTCCAAGACATCAGAAGAGCCATGAGGACCTGCTCAAGAAGGACTCCTAGTATCAACCTGGGTACTGGTGATCTTTATCACTATATCCTCTACTACTGTGAAATGGAAACAAGGATCACCATTGCTACTGAATGCCTCTAAATATAGCAGGAATATGAAATAGGAAATCTCCTCTACTAGGAGTTCTCACAGGCCAGTACTCAAGAGCTACAAAATACCACTCCTATAGATATATGTAAAACAAGGACAATTAAGAAGATCTATCAGATCTTCAGACATGCATCATAGTCAATCCCCAACTTGGAGTATGTTAGAGTCTTAGTTTTCAGAGATCTGTCATTCTGCCATATCAATATACTAGAAGCCAGGGTGGCTACAGAAGTCCAGTCTACTATCACTCTCAATAGTGATGAAGTAGAAGACTTCTGGCATCCTATCCTTCAGGACAACCTAGACCAATTCCTGCAAGGATTGATCTCAGTATTCCAAGGCCCAAGCATCCAGGTTAGATCTCCCCAAGACTCTACATTTGTTCCCTATTTTGTAGAAGAGAACCTCATAGACTGGAGAGCCCCAGACCTCCTTCCTGCTGCTGAATATGATGATATCATCAGTAATGATGTCATCCTGCATAACATCAAAGTACACAAAATGTGCAACCTATATGATGACAATGATGAGACAGATGAGATGTTCACAGACCTCATCTTCTTCGAAGACATCCTGACCTCTGATGATGAAGCTCCCATGATCCTGAACATTCTGCTCTAAGTCTCTTGGTTATAATAAATAATGCCAGCACTGGCATTCTGATATAATACTGAATAATACTAGCACTGACATTCTGATGTGATACTAAATTATACCAGCATCTTGAATCTATATAACCATCAGTGCTGACTCTGGAACTTAGCAGTTTTTCCTGTTCTAGCATTTTATTTTAGTTATTGGAATTTATATTTAGCTTTATATCTTAGCAATAATTGAATTATATTTTGTATAAATACCCCTCTTATTTCCTCTGAAATAAAGTTAGTTTTAGTATAATATATACACTTCCTTGCAAGCAATCTAAGAGATAACAAGACAGTTTAAAGATAAGAAGTTTGAGGACTATAAGACCTTGGGAAGGTACTTCAATAAGAACTTGCTTATAACAAACTTGAGTTAGTCTAAGAGATATATCTTGAAGAGAATCTGGCATATTTGAAGGACTCAGTGACTACTACATAACAACTTAGTGCCCATTGGCTGGTAATTCAAGATGAATCTCTTACTTTTAAGTTGAAAAATAAACAACCCCCACAACAACTACTCTGACTACAAGAGTCACCCCTGCAAGAATTCAAGACAAGATGGAAATGTGCCCCCCTATATTCTATGGATATACTACTGAAGAGTCAATCCTGACCTTCATTAAAGACTTTGAACAATTTGCTGCTGTATGAGCTCTTGGTGTAGATGCACAATTGGCCCTTCTACCAGTCAGCCTCAGAGGACCTGCCAGAGACAAGTTTAATATAGCCACTATTGCAGATAATGGTACAGCCAAACTTGTCAACATGAAGGCCTTCCTCAGAATAATATACTATACTGAAGAGATCAAGCAAGCTCTCAAGGATCAACTCAATACTATCTGCCAGGGACTTAGTGAAGATCCCAACTCATTCTATACCTGAATCTGCCACCAGATTATCTTGACTGGCTATGATGACTACCTTAAGAAACAAATAGTGTATTCAACCTTCCTCAAAGGAGTTCACCCTGAAATTGCCCTAGCAATCTGGTCTACCCCAGCTGCACTGACTCTTGATTAGAAAGTGGTCTTTGTATAGAGATATTGGACTGCCAGATACTCTACCAAACACTTAATAGAGAAAATAACTAGCATCAAGATGGAGTCATCAAAGCTAGCTAGTATCATACCTACTACAGTTGTAAACAGACAACTAATCCCACCTACCCCCAAGGCAGCCAAAGCTGACCTAGTGGAGGAACTTACCAAGCAGTTCACTGAGATGACTGCATACCTTGATGATATTATTAGAGAAGTCTGAAGTGCCAACAGGAGACCAGTGCAGAGATTTGCAGCTGCTACAGAAGAATACAATATCACATACTTCCGATATGAAGAAAAAGGCCACTATGCAAAGAATTGCATGACTGAAACAAGATATAAAGCTCAACCAAGTAATACTAGCAGAACCAGAGAACAAGCCAATATAGTAGTCATCGAGAAGATTGGTGACACTGATGATAAAGAATACAATAAAGAGCTTGAATTCTACCCTGCTACTGAAGGTACTAGAATCCGGTCCAAGCTCTATGATAAGAAGAGCAACAGCAAGCTAGTTGGAAGACCAAAGAAGACCTCAGCTGTTACTATTCAAAGCAAGACTCAACCTAAGGAGATTGATCAAGACATAGAGTTAGATGAAGCTACCTGCCAAATTATTAAAGACTGTAAGTGGGTTGCTTTTTAAGGTAACTATTGAAGGTTTTTCTGAAAGTTCTAAATATTCTAGAAGACCATTTTCTTATGGTCAAGATCAATTTCATATGAAGTATATCCTCTATACTTATTGATTTCAAAATCGGGTTGATATCTCAACCAAAGTCCTTTTTCGGACTAGTTCTGGATATTCAGGATTTTCCATATTTCAGAAAGTTCAAGAAACTAAGACCAGCTTAGCCAATTGGTTGTTCATTTTTGTAGACAAATTTGCCTGCAAAAATTTTTAAATTTTTAATTTTTTTTTTTGACTATATATTTATTATAAATTTTCAATAAAAAATTTTTTTCAAAAAATTAATTTTTCATTTTTTTTTTATCTTATATTTATTAGTAAAAGTATTAAAAAAAATTTTTTTTGAAAAAAAATTTTAAAAAATATTTTAGATTTTTTTTTAACTTTATATTTATTAGTAAAATTTTTTTTTTAAATAAAAATTATATATTATTTTTTTTTGCAGGCAAATTTGCCTGCGTTACAGTCTAAGGGTTAGTTGAATTGGTGTATCACTACAGACAATACCCAATTAGGAAATCTCATGATGGAATTAGGAGTGGGACCTAATGGGGAGTGGATTTATTTAAGAGTAGTTTGTGGGTTATTAAATAGATTTATTCGCTATTCATAATATAGCTATACTAGGAGTAGTTGTATAAAGAGATATTGTAAGGAAGTGTTCAGGAATGTTCTTGTGTATTTGAGTCTGTTCAAGTCTGAGATTCTGAGGTCTGGGAGAGGGAGTATTTATACTAGTGAGGGGCTATCTGGACTATGCTAAATATAGATGTAGTACTTAGTGCCTTGCTGAGTCAGAATACAGTCACATAGTACAAGTGTGATCTGACATGTCAAGAGATCGTCTGACTGCTGAGTCAGTTCACAGTTATATCATATAAGGCTAATCTAACTATACTATGACTACTAAGCTATTTATAGATTTAGGTGCTATCTGGTTAGTCTTTGATGACATCACTATTGATGACATCATTGCTGGTAAAGTCTGAGCAGTTTTCTAACTTCTGACATCATCAGTTTCAAGATGTTGTCACTTCTATCTCTTGCAAGATTAAGACTGTCTTTGATAGTGGTGGTTGTACAAGGATAACAGGTCTTGGTTCTCTTTTTTTTTGGTCTTCTGGTGCATTTGCGAGGACTAGCCATTCTTATCTAGGGCGAGAGCTCTCAATATCATGACTGGGGGTTCGAACCTCTCAGAAATGATATTTTCTTTAATCTGAGGCAATTTCTAGTAGTAATATCTGTTATGTGGATGGCTTGAGATTGGTTTCAATGATGTTGACTTTCTTGAGTTCAGATGAAGCATCTATCACTCTCTAATGGAGGTGACACAGATAGAGTGAATAGAGTTGTTCAAATGTGTTTTACTTCTGCTAAGTAATGAGGTCTTGTATAGTCACAGTGTATCTTGGTCTTGAGTTGATAAGTACAGTTTATGAACCTTTTGATGGGTGAGATAGAGTTCTTCTTATCTTGACTTGAGTTTGGTACTTTTGGTTTCCTTTTATAATAGTATAGTACACCAAACAAGTTATAGTGATTCAGAGTTGGTCTTATGGTTGTAGTACTTCTTCTAGTATTCTTGTGTCTTGATAGTAGGTTCTCGTGCTTGCTGGTGTATTTCGTGTAACCAGATGATCTCTTCAGTAACCTGTTTTGTAGTCTCGCATGTGGTTTCTAAATTGGTTCTGAGGATAACATGCAATTTTGGTGGCTTAGAGGTTGTGTGCTTACAACTCTCCCCTTCTTAGCTTTTGATGTCCTCATCAGAGCCTTCTAATTTGTTCTGGTGTTGTTGTATCATTTGGATGGTTCTTGTGACTGTGTTTGTTGAGAATTTGTTCAACTTTGTATTCTTCTTGGTCATTAATAATGACAGGTACAGGTGGTTCTGTGGTTTGGTTCAGAAATATATCTTGGACCTTCTGGAGTAGTGGTCTGACACAGCTGTCAACTTTGGAAAAGTCTTCTTCAGAGTTCTCAATTTCTCCTTTGGATGAGTGGATGGAGATGGCGAAGAGAGGACATTTCTTGGCTAATTTTTTGAGTTGTAGCTTGTTGATATGAGTGATCTTTGATCCAGGTTCACTGGAGTTGAGTGGGTCTTTCTCGCCTTGCAGTTTGAAGTTGTGGTATCCTTTCTTAATGGTCAAAGAATAGTTTACCCAATCGATCATGGGGTTCTCTTGTTTTAACCATGGGGTTCCAAGAATGATCTCATTGTCAGAAAGTGGTACAATTTGGAGAGTAACATATACTTGATAGTCACTAATTCAGAAGGGTAGATTGTGGACTTCCTTGCTAATGACATGTGAGATTCCATCAGCTATGGTAACTGCTTGAGTTTGTTATACTGGGGAGGTGAAGACCTTAAGTCTGTTGGCTGTTTCTTCATTGATGAAGTTGCCTAAGGCACTACTGTCTATCATAATTTTGACAGGTGCTCAGTTGACAAAAGCTTGAAGTATAAGCAATTTGTCTGATCCAATGGTAGTGATCTCAGTTGTAGGAGCTTTCCTTCTATTGGTTCTGCTTTGAGCCAATTTGTTGACACAAGAGAAGCAATCATCAATCATTCAGGAAGAGTACATTCCAATACCATGGGGGCATCAGCCACTTGGTACATATCCATCTTCAATTTTCTTGTAGAATTATTCTTCTTTATTCATGGTAGGTTGGGCTGGGGCCTTGTTTGATGAGCCAAATCCTTTGGATCCTCTGATGATAGGTAGTAGTTCAGGGACTTCCTTGACTGTTAGGGTTGACTCAATTTTCTCAAATAGGATCTGGGTGATGCAGAAACCAATAGGGATCTTGAAGGGTGTCCAACTATGGTTTCAGATGAGGACAATAATTTTGCCTGTATAATCCTCATCAATGACTCCTCCTTCTACTGAGAGTTCTTTTAATGCCAGGCTGCTGTGATAGCATATTCTTCCAAAATGTCCTTTAGGGATTTGGATGCTGATTCCTGTATAGACTTGCTTGACTTCTCAGTTGGAGACTATAGCTTCTTTGGCTGCATACAGGTTATATCCAGCTGCTTTTTGACTTCCTTTAGTTAGGGCCTTAGCAGTTTGTCTTAACTTGATAAAGTCTAGTGTTCTGGTGGTCAGGTTATTGAGGTGGTGCAGAGTAGTAACAGTTGCTCATATTGCTGTTTGGGGTTTTCGGTTAGGGCAGGCACTGGCCATATGTTCTGTCTTTCAGCAGTAGAAGTATGCTCTGCTTCTTCGAAGTTCATTTCTTTCACCTTCCATGAGTTTCTTGAAGGTACTCAGCTGGGTGGGTTCATGATTTCTGGGTATCCATAGAGTGGATATTGAGGGAGCTCAGGATGCTTCATGCTTGGGTTCTTCTTTCTTGGTCCAAGTCTTTTCCTTATTATTGAATTGTCTTCTGGGCAGATTTAGTCCAGCTGTTAAGATTTGCTTGACCATAGTCTTGATTCTTGCTAGGCACTATTATTGGTGATCACAACCAACTAGGTGGCCTTATTCTCAGATTTTTCTAGTAAGCCATTCAGGCAGGGCATTGAATAAATGATCTGCTCTTGTACTATTTCGTGCTTCATCATTGGCAATATATCCTAGGCCAACAGTGTTCAGGAGTGATTCAAGTTTTGTACAGAAGGTTTTGAATTCTTCTTTGCCATATATATTGAATTTGAGATTGCAGAGTTTTACTCGAGATTTGGCGATCATGGTTTCACTGTGGTATTGGACAATTATGAGTTGTTTGAGTCCAGGGGCTGCAGGATGGACTCCATATCCTGGGGTATTATTTGCTGTATTCTGGGCAACTACTGCAGGTTGGGTGTCCTATGTGAGGGGTTTTTCAGGAAGGGTTCACCACCATTCTTCAGTAGGTCCTTAGAAGAATGTAACAACTCAGCAGATATAGGCTGTAGTAGTAGCAAAGAGTTATTCCAGAGTGTGGTCTTGATTGTTTGTCAGAACATGGTCAGCGACTCTCTCATTGGTCCATTGATTGGCTCCGAAGTTGGTGTCAACTATACTAATGAAGCTTTGGACTTCTTGTGCAGTACCATTAAAGATAGGTAGGCTCAGATTTTTTGTAGGTCAGGTCTGTTCAGCTAAGGTAGTAATGGTTGCTACCATTATGGCTACCTGGGCTGTGAGGTCTAGAATCTGTTGGTTTGCCATGTTGTTTGCTGGGAGTGATTGGACTACTGGTAGTGGTATTACTGGTACTACTTGAGGTACTAGTGTAGAGTGTGATGGGTTCTTTGAGTCTGTGTAAGTTGCTGGAGTAGTAGTTGTGGGTCTGGAGTGAGGGCTCGATAGATAGCTGTTTGTTGCTGTGTAGGTGTGTTCTGGCCTGATGGAGGTATATCTCCTTCAGTGGTATATCTGGGATTGAATTCACTGAGATACTCCTCCTCCTCTTTGGTTTGGTCTCCATGTAATTGGGTTTGCTCAGCATCAAAGTAGACAGAGTCAGTTATATATCTGATTTCAGATGGACTTAATTCAAAGTCAAGTTCTGGTTCGGTGTTGGTTTCAGATTCAGGTAGAGCTATAGTAGGGCCTGCTTCAGGTTTGGGGTCTGGTAGTTGATGAAGGGTTTCTCTTGCTTCTTCTTTAAGAATATAGCAGGCCTTGCTGTTCTGAAATCGGTAGTATAATGCAGTCTTGGTCCTGGTATGGTGAAAGTCAGTAAAGTTGAGCCACTTGGCTACAGAGGCTTGGGCTTTGTGAGGAACTAAGGCTAGAAAGACTGCTGCTGGTTGTCCTAGGTCACTCAGATTTGTGGAGCTGACAAAACTCTTATTGAGAAGAGTAAAGAAGACTTCTATAAGACCTTCTTCATCTTGACTTGCTGGGTGTAGTGCAAGGAGTTCAGTGAATAGGGTTTTGCCTATTTGCTGGTTTAATCAAAGTACCTCTTTCTTTGAATAAAGTTTGTCCCACTTGTTGCAAGTGTGGAGGTCAAATTGTCCTTGTACATCAGGTTCAATTCTCTCCAGATTGTCAGATGGTTCAGGATAAATTCCAGTTCAGAGGTTGGGCTTTATACCAACTTGTAGGAATTCGCAGAAGAGTTTGTAGCAAGGTGAGAAAGCATCTTGAAGCAGAATTGGATTGTAAACTACTACTATCAAGTTGTAAGTAGGTTGCTTTTTAGGGTAACTATTACATAGTTCTGGAAGGGTTTTCTGGAAGTTCTGGATATTCTGGAAGACTGTTTTCTTATAGTTAAGATCAATTTCATATGGAGTACGTCCTCTATACTTATTGATTTCAAGATCGGGTTGATGTCTCAACCAAAGTCCTTTTTCGGACTAGTTCTGGATGTTCAGGATTTTCTGTATTTCAGGAAGTTCAAGAAACTAAGACCAGCTTAGTTGAATTGGCATATCACTGCAGACAATATCCAATTAGGAAATCTTGTGATAGGGTTAGGAGTGGAACCTAATAGGGAGTGGATTTACTTAAGAGTGGTTTGTGGGTTATTAAATAGGTTTATTCGCTATTCATGATATTGCTATACTAAGAGTAGTTGTGTGAAGGAATATTGTAGGGAAGTGTTCAGAAATATTCTTGTGTATTTGAGTCTGTTCAAGTCTGAGATTCTGAGCTCTGGGGGAGGGGGTATTTATACTAATGAGGGGCTATCTGGACTATGCTGAATATAGATGTAGCACTTAGTGCCTTGCTGAGTCAGAATGCAGTCACATAGTACAAGTGTGATCTGACATATCAAGAGATCATCTAACTGCTGAGTCAGTTCACAGTCATGTCGTATAAGGCTAATCTAACTATACTATAACTTCTAAGCTATTTATAGATTTAGGTACTATCTGGTTAGTCTTTGATGACATTACTATTGATAACATTATTACTGGCAAAGTCTGAGCAGTTTTCTAACTTCTGACATTATCAGTTTCAAGATATTGTCACTTCTATCTCTTGTAAGATTAAGACTATCTTTGGTGGTAGTGGTTGTACAAGGATAACAGGTCTTGGTTCTCTTTTTTTTTGATCTTCTGGCACATTTGCGAGGACTGGCCATTCTCGTCTAGGGCGAGGGCTTCTAATATCGCGGCTGGGGGTTTGAATCTCTCAGAAATGATATTTTCTATAATTCAAGGCAATTTCTAGTAGTAATATCTATTACGTGGATGGCTTGAGATTGGTTTCGATGATGTTGGCTTTCTTGAGTTCAGATGAAGCGTTCATCACTCTCTAATAGAGGTGATACAGATAGAGTAAATGGAGTTGTTCAAATGTGTTTTACTTCTGCTAAGTAATGAGGTCTTGTATAGTCATGGTGTATCTTGGTCTTGAGTTAATAAGTACAGTTCATGAACCTTTTGATGGGTGAGATAGGGTTCTTCTTGTCTTGACTTGAGTTTGGTACTTTTGGTTTCCTTTTGTAATAGTATAGTACACCAAACTAGTTATAGTGGTTCAGAGTTGGTCTTATGGTTATAGTGCTTCTTCTAGTATTCTTGTGTCTTGGCAGTAGGTTCTCATGCTTGCTAGCATATTTCGTATAACCAGATGATCTCTTCAGTAATCTGTTTTATAGTCTCGCATGTGGTTTCCAAATTGGTTCTGAGGATAATATGTGATTTTGGTGGCTTGGAGGTTGTGTGCTTATAGAAGGCACTACTCTAGTCTCAGGAGAAAGTGAAAGCAAGAAGAAACAGAAGCTGCATAAGACCAATATCTACCAGTATGATATCTACAAGGACCTCAAGGAATAGAAGGTCAATACTACTTTTGGATAGCTAGCCAAAGTCCCTACCTTCAGACAGCAGTTGAGAGTAGGACTTGCAACTACTGCCAAGAATCAAGAGTACAAGATTGTAGAAGCTCATAATGCACAGGAAGAATCTGAAAACTCAGGTGAAGAATCTGAAGACCAGTGTAAGACATCAGCCTATATCTCATGTCAGATAAAAGACTATTTCTTTGATGCCATTATTGATACTGGTGCTGGAGGATATCTCATGAGTAAGAAGGCAATTGACTGCCTAGGCTGAGACATTGAAGAGTTCACCAAGATGGTCTATATCACAGCAGATGATACATGAGCTACCCCCCTTGGCAAAATCTGAGAAGTCTCCATCAAGATAGAAGAAGCTACCATCTCAGTAGACATGATTGTTATAAGTGCCACCAACTATAATATCTTCATTAGCAATCAATGGCTTCACAAGGCCAAGGCCATCATTGACCTCAATGCCCAGAAGATGTAGATCAACTATAGAGGAAGAAAGGTATGAGTCTCTATCAATGTCCATAAAGGAGTTCTACTAGACATAGAGAAAGGAGATGAAGAGGACACAGAGGTCTTCATGCACTCAGTAAACAAGAATAAGAACAAGACATCCAAGCTCACAGATGAGCAGTGGTACAACAAGATTATTGATAACTATACTCCTCAAGGAAGATGCCCCCATAGTACTAGGATGTACTGCTCTGAATACCTGAATGACTGCTGGTCCTGTATCAGTGAAGTCAGGAAAATCTGCTAACAGAAACATAAGCAAGAAGCTGCTGAAGCAAAAAGGAAAGCTGAAGAAGATGACCAGCCCCCTGAGCTTCAGGCTGACAGTGACAATGAGGAGGAATAAGAATTAGACATCACCCTCAAGGTCAAGAAGTTTCACCCTGAAGCCAAGATCCCAGAATATAAGACTGAAGGAGCCATAGGAATGGACCTTGCTAGCATTTAAGATGCTACTCTCAAACCACAGACCACCACCCTACTTGGCACTGGAATTGGAGTCAAGTTACCAGAAAACCATGCCGGAATTATCAAGACCAGGAGCAGTCTGGCAAAAAGTGAAATCTCAGTTGAAGGAGGAGTAATTGATCCTGATTACACTGGTGAGATCTTCCTCATAGTTAGGAATCACAACTCCACCACCCCCTTCAAAGTCAAGAAGCATGACAGGATTGGCCAGATGCTGATCTATAAAATCAAGAAACTCAAGATCACTGAAGCCATCAAACTCATCAAGACCAAGAGAGGAGAACAAGGCTTTGGATCTATTAGAAGAGGAGCCTATGCTGGCACTAAGATTACCAAACTTGAGTACAAGAAAGATAAGGACCAGAACAAGCACACATATACTATTGGAGAAAACTTTCCCCTAGAAAAACAACTTCTCAAGATCCTGCACCAGAATGAAGGAGTACTTGCTACAGACTTCAGAGATATCTACAATCAAGAACTCAAGTACTACTATGAAGTTGACACTGGTGATACCAAACCTATCTACCAGAAAGCCAGACCCATACCACCTGCCTATAGAGAATGGCTGTGAGTAGAACTCAAGAAAATAAAAGAAGCCAGAATCATCAAGCAAGCTAACAGTCCCTGGGCTTCACCCATTGTTCTTGCCCCAAAGAAAGAAAGCAAGCCTGGAGAGTTTATACTAAGACTCTGCATTGACTATAGGAAGCTCAATACCATCACTAAGAAGGATAGGCAGCCCTTGCTAAATATTCAAGAAATCCTTACTACTCTTGGAAGTGAAGCCAAATACTACACTATCTTGGATCTGTTTTCAGGCTTCCATCAGATTGGTCTCACTCAAGATGTCAGTGAGAAATCAGCCTTCATCATACCTGATGCTACCTATATCTACCTGTGAATACCATTTGGAATGTGCAATGCTCCAGCAAGTTTTCTGCGAATGATAAACAGAGTCTTCAGCAACAAGATTGGAAAATAGCTCTTTGTCTATGTTGATGATGTAATCATCTTCAGCAACACTGCACAGAAATATGTCAATCACATACAGCTAGCCCTCAAGAAGCTCAAGGAGTATGGCCTTTACATCAAGTCCAAGAAATGCAAGTTTGCAGCTTAAGAAATCACCTATCTAGGATACCTCATCAATCAGACTGGAATTCATATAGACTCTATAAAGATTGAGGCTATTGCAGCCTACCCAAGACCCAGAACAACCACAGAAGTCCATGCCTTCCTTGGACTGGCCAGCTACTACAGAAGATTCATCAAAGGATATTCCAATATTGCAGCACCTATCTACAAGCTACTGAAGAAGGAAACCAAATTTGAATGGACTAAGAAGTGCCAAGAAACCTTCAATGAACTCAAGACCAGGTTGACCCAAGCACCTATCCTCAGAAGACCAGACTGGAATCTAGAATTAATTCTGCAGATAGATGCAAGTACTATAGGACTTAGAGCAGTCCTAGCTCAGAAGAAAGATAGATATGAATATGTCATCTCCTATGCAAGCTGAGGTACCCATGGAGCAGAACAGAACTATGAGTCATGCAAGCTTAAATACTTAGCAGTAGTTTGGGCAGTAGACAAGTTCCACTACTACTTAGCCAGGAAATACTTCACCATTCAAACAGACTATTCCACTCTTGCCTGACTATTCCACACTCTGAACCCCAAAGGAATATATGCCAGATGGATCTACAGGCTGTAAGAGTATGACTGTACTATCAAGCACTACTCAGGAAGAACCAACACCAATGCTGATGTACTCTCAAGGATACTCCAAAACACCCCCATCAAGACTATTCAACATGAATAAGGAGCTATACTATGGATTAATCAGCTACCTTGGGCAGTAGAAGATGCCCAACCACCTCAAACCCTGGACAATCACCATCATCAACTGGACTTGGAAACAGTTTGAACTAGATAACACTATACTCAGAAAAGGAGGAAAGCTAGTAATATATGAATACAAGAAGTATCAAGTAATGAAGGAAGTACATGAGCAAGGATATCTAGGAGGAACCAACATATATAATAAGGCAAGAAGAACCATATGGTGACCCAAGATGGAAGAAGACCTGTGCCAATTTGTCAAAGGGTGTGACAAGTGCCAAAAACAGAAACAAGATCAGCAAGACCAGGCATCTGGGTCATCAAGAATTGAGCCTATCCCCTTTCACTATATCACAATGGATATCATTGGATCACTACTAGTAATACTATTAGGAAACTACTATATTATAGTTATTGTAGATCTCTTTACCAAATGGATAGAAGCAGGAGCATTACAAGAAGCTAATACCCTCTCTATAGCTGACTTCCTGTACCAAGAAATCATCTGCTGCTACAAGACACCAAAGCAAATTACAACAGACTGTAGCACAGAATTTGTCAATGGATTCCATGAGATAATATATCAGAAATACAAGATCCAGTACATCAAGACCACTGCATACCACCCTTAAGAAAATAGACAGACAGAGAGAACCAATAAGACCCTCAAGAACATCCTGGCAAAGATCTCAGAGATATATAAGAATTGAGATAACTATCTCCCAACTACCCTCTCTGTCTTATGAGATATACAATCACAGAGCATACACTTTACCCCAAGAGAGCTGCTCTTTAGAGAAGAAGATTCTGATGAAATCTCAGTCACAAATCTAGACCTAACTTAGAGATAGGTTGATGCAGAAATCCAGAGACTATACCAAATCAGGAAGAAGGCTGAAGATTACATCATTAAGTCACAAGTGCTGACAAGGAAGAATGCAGAAAAGAATCACAAGACCCTAGAACCCATCTAAATTGGAGAAAAGATCCTACTGTATTGAAATATGGTAGAAGCCTCATAATCGTGAAAACTGGAGCCCAAATGGAAAGGACTCTTCTACATACAAGATATCAAGGGAACTACCTTCTGGCTTAGAAAAATCTCAGGGACCATACTACCTACTATGGTACATAGGAACAGACTCAAGAAGTACCACAAACCTATACAAGAGAAGTAAAACATGATGACCACCCATGAGGTTCTAGTTCGCGAATCATAACAGCATGTCCTGTGACCAGTAAGCTATCTGTCTGGACCATTCTCTAAGGGATATGGCACTAGCAACTACTCATCTATGAGACTTTCAAAGCCAGAGGAGTTTGAACTATCAATTGATTGATCAAGATCAGAATCAGGTTCTTGCTCTATATGAAGGAAGTGACCCTTCACCATCATACCAAAATACATAGGGAAGATATCAGCCCATAAATACCACTTTTTGATCCCTTGCCAGAGGTTATGGAATTAGTAGATTTTTCAGGACTAGACCAATGAATAAGGATGCTCAAGAAGATCCTTATTCAGGAGGAAGATATAACGGTGACCCCAGAATAATGACATCAGTACAGGAGACAGCCTTTTCTCACAAGCCACCAGATTGGAGCACAAGAAGATTATACAGCATATGAGATGAGCAATGATGACTAACTATGAGTCATTATGACTACAGTATGAGTATCTTGAGAAATATAAAAGAAGGATCAAAGAACTACAGTAGCAGTAACCAATAAGATCCACCAATCCCAAAATAGCTCAAAGACTTACTATAAATGAAATACCTGCCACTCACCAAACCTCAAGGTCAAGGAACTACCAAGGTACCTTGGTTGAAGAAAGGATGTTCCAAGACATCAGAAGAGCCATGAGGACCTGCTCAAGAAGGACTCCTAGTGTCAACCTGGGTACTAGTGACCCTTATCACCATATTCTCTACTGCTGTGAAATGAAAACAAGGATCACCATTGCTACCAAATATCTCCAAATATGGCAGGAATACGAAATAGGAAACCTTCTCTGCTGGGAGTTCCCACAGACCAGCACTCAAGAGCTACAAGATACCACTTCTATAGATATATACAAAATAAGAATAGCTAAGAAGATCCATCAGATCTTCAGGCATGCACCATAGTTGATCCCTAACTTAGAGTATGTTAGAGTCTCAGATTTCAGAGACCTATCATCCTGCTGTATCAATGCACTAGAAGCCAGGGTGGCTATAGAAGCCCAGTCCACTATCACCCTCAATAGTGATAAAGTAGAAGACTTCTGGTATCCCATCCTTCAGGACAACCTAGACCAATTCCTGCAAGGATTGATCTCAGTATTCCAAGACCCAAGTACCCAGATTAGACCTCCCCAAGACCTCATATTTGTTCCCTATTTTGTGGAAGAGAACCTCATAGACTGGAGAGCCCCAGACCTCCTTCCCACTACCAAATATGATGACATCATTAGTGATGACATCATCCCATGCAACATTGAAGTATGCAAAATACATGACCTATACAATGATAATGATAAGATAGATGAGATGTTCATAGACCTCATCTCCTTCAAAGACATCCTGATCTCAGATAATGAAGCCTCCATGATTCTGAACATTCTGCTCTAAGTCTCTTGGTTACACTGAATAATGCCAGCACTGGCATTCTGATGTAACACTGAATAATACCAGCACTGGCATTCTGATGTAATACTGAATTATATCAGCATCCTGAACCTATATAACTATTAGTACCAACTCTGGAACATAGTAGTTTTTCCTGTCCTGGCATTTTATTTTAGTTATTGGAATTTATATTTAGCTTTATATCTTAGCAACCATTGATTTATATTTTGTATAAATACCCCTCTTATTTCTTCTGAAATAAAGTCAGTTCTAGTGTAATATATACACTTCCTTGCAAGCAATCTAAGAGATAACAAGATAGTTTCAAGATAAAAAGTTTGAGGACTATAAGACCTTAGGAAGGTACTCTAATAAGAACTTGCTTATAACAAACTTGAGTTAGTCTAAGAGATATATCTTGAAGAAAATCTGGCATATTTGAAGGACTCAGCGACTACTATATGACACTAAATAAAGCTCAGAAAATTTTCTCCCAGAAATCCTTTAAGAATACTTGAATCTTTAAGTATCTCTTTAAGCTACTTTAGACTAACCAGAACTTCCAGCTTTAGCTACTTCCTCTTAAAGAAACTAGAATTATTACAGATAGCCTGAGAAGTAACTTTAGATATAGTCTTTGAAATAAATTACTTAATTTTTTTTTTTCTTATATTTATCATTAGTCTTAGGTTCTTTATCATCCAACCAGATGATAATCTTATTGATAATATTGTTTATATCCTCAAAGACTCTAGAAAGATGATTTGATATAGAATTAAAGTTTTTTATAAGGTGAGGTTATATTTTGATTTTTGGTTTTTAGTTTATTTTTTATTATTAAAGTTAGCTTATTTATATATATTTTACCTATACTTATTGTAATATCTAAAGCTCTTAGCTTATACTTATTGCTTATAAGCTTGCAGATAGATTTGTACTTGTTATAATATTTAAAGCTCTTGGCTTATACTTATTGCTTATAGAATTATGGGTTTATGCTTGTTATAATATTTGAAGCTCTTGACTACTCATAATATTGCAGGCTTGTGAACTTTTATTACTTACAGGATTATAGACTTATATTTATTACAATATTTGAAGCTCTTGACTTATACTTATTGCTCTTGTTGTAATATTTAAAGCTTTTAGCTTATATTTATTGCTTACAGGATTGCAGACTTATATTTATTACAATATTCAAAACTCTTAGTTTATACTAATTGCTTACAGAATTGTAAACTTATGAGCTTATAAATTGTAACAGTGACCCCAGAATGATGACATCAGTACAGGAGATAGTCTTTCCTTACAAGCCACCAGATCAGAGTACAAGAAGATCATATAGCATATGAGATGAGTAATGATGATCAACTGTAAGTCATTGTGACCACAGTTCAGATATCTTGAGAAATATAAAAGAAGGATCAAGAAACCACAGTAGTAGTAATCAATAAGAACTACCAATCCCAAAATAGCTCAAAGACTTACTACAAATGAAATGCCTGCTGCTTGCCAAACCTCAAGGTTAAGGAATCACCAAGGTATCTCAGTTGAAGAAAGGATGTTCCAAGACATCAGAAGAGCCATGAGGACCTGCTCAAGAAGGACTCCTAGTGTCAACCTGGGTACTGGTGACTCTTATCACTATATTCTCTACTACTATAAAACAGAAACAAGGATCACCATTACTACTGAATATCTCTAAATGTGGTAGGAATATGAAATAGAAAACCTCCTCTACCAGGAGTTCCCACAGGCCAGCACTCAAGAGCTACAAGATGCTACTCCCATGGATATATATGAAACAAGGATAGCTAAGAAGATCCATCGGATCTTTAGGCATGTACCATAGTCAATCCCCAACTTGGAGTATGTTAGAGTCTCAGATTTCAGAGATCTGTCATCCTGTCATATCAATGCACTAGAAGCCAGGATGGCTACAGAAGCCCAGTCTACTATCACCCTCAATAGTGATGAAGTAGAAGACTTCTGGCATTCCATCCTTCAGGACAACCCAGACCAATTTCTGTAAGGATTGATCTCAGTATTCCAAGGCCCAAGCATCCATGTTAGACCTCCCCAAGATCCCACATTTGTTCTCTATTTTGTGGAAGAGAACCTCATAGATTGGAGAGCCCTCAATTTCCCCACCACTGAATGTGATGATGTCATCAGCAATGACATCATCTCACATGACATATATAAAGCATATGAAGTACATGAAATGCGTGACCTATGCAATAACAATGACAAGACAGATGAGATATTTGCAGACCTTATCTTCTTTGAAGACATCCTGATCTCTGATGATGAAGCTCTCATAATCCTGAACATTTTGCTCTAAGTCTCTTAGTTATACTAAATAATGCCAGCACTGGCATTCTGATATAACAATAAATAATACCAGTACTGGCATTCTGATATAATACTGAATAATGCTAGCACTGGCATTCTGATGTGATACTGAATTATACCAGCATTCTGAACCTGTATAACCATTAGTGTCAACCCTGGAACTTAGCAGTTTTTCCTGTTCTGGTATTTTATTTTAGTTATTGGAATTTATATTTAGCTTTATATCTTAGCAACCATTGAATTATATTTTATATAAATACTCCTCTTATTTCCTCTAAAATAAAATCAGTTCTAGTTCACTTACACACAATCTCTTGCAAGCAATCTAAGAGATAATAAGACAGTTAAAGATAAGAAGTTTGAGGACTATAAGATCTTGGGAAGGCACTCCAATAAGAACTTGCTTATAACAAACTTGAGTTAGTCTAAGAGATACACCTTGAAGAGAATCTGGCATATTTGAAGGACTCAGTGACCACTATGTGATAACTTGGTACTCATTGGCTAGTAATTCAAGATGAATCTCTCACTTTCAAGCTGAAAAATAAACAATCCCCACAACAACTACCCTGACTACAAGAGTCACCCCTGCAAGAATTCAAGACAAGATGGAAATGTACCCTCTTACATTCTATAGATATACTACTGAAGAGTCAATTCTGACCTTTATTAAAGACTTTAAACAATTTGCTGCTATATGAGCCCTTAGTATAGATACACAATTGGCCCTTCTACCAGTCAGCCTCAGAGGACCTGCCAGAGACAAGTTCAATGCAGCCACTATTGCTGATAATAGTGCAGCCAAACTTGCCAACATGAAGGTCTTCCTCAGAACAACATACTATACTGAAGAGATCAAGCAAGCTCTCAAGGATTAACTCAATACTATCTGCCAGGGACTTAGTGAAGATCCCAACTCATTCTATACCTGAATCTGCTATCAGATTATCTTGGCTGACTATGATGATGCCCTTAAGGAACAAATAGCAGATTCAATCTTCCTCAAAGGAGTTTACCCTGAAATTGCTCTAGCAATTCAGTCTACCCCAGCTGCACTGACCCTTGATCAGAAAGTGATCTTTGCACAGAGATATTGGACTGCCAGACACCCTGCCAAACACTTAATGGAGAAAATAACTGATATCAAGATGGAGCCATCAAAGCCAACTAGCATTATACCTGCTATAGTTATAAGAGGGTTGCTTTTTAGGGTAACCATTATGTAGTTCTGGAAGGGTTTTCTGGAAGTTCAGGATTTTCCATATTTCAGGAAGTTCAAGAAACTAAGACTAGCTTAGTTGAATTGACATATCACTGCAGACAATACCCAATTAGGAAATCTCATGATGGGGTTAGGAGTAGGACCTAACAGAGAGTGGATTTACTTAAGAGTGGTTTGTGGGTTATTAAATAGGTTTATTCGCTATTCATAATATTGCTATGCTAGGAGTAGTTGTGTAAAGGGATATTGTGGAGAAGTGTTCAGGAATGTTCTTGTGTATTCGAGTCTATTTAAGTCTGTAATTCTGAGGTCTGGGGGAGGGGGTATTTATACTAGTAAGGGGCTATTTGGACTATACTGAATATGGATGTAGCACTAAGTGCTTTGCTGAGTCAGAATGCAGTCATGTAGTATAAGTGTGATCTGACATATCAAGGGATCGTCTGACTGCTGAGTCAGTTCACAGTCATGTTGTATAAGGCTAATCTAACCATACTATGACTGTTAAGCTATTTATAGATTTAGACGCTATCTGGGTAGTCTTCAATAATATCACCATCAATGACATCATCTCTGATGAGGTAGTTGTCTAGGAAGAGTGGTTCACGGATTACTTCTCCTTGTTCACTGAGGTAATAATATATTGGGACTTCGTCACCATCCCACAGAATAGCATCATCTGTCTCATATACTGGATAAGATATTAGTGGACGAAGGAGGGGTGCATCATCTTCACTTTCATCAGATATGCTGTCTGTGTACCTTCTATAGGTTACAGCACTATGAGTCACGGGGTTGTAGTAAGCTGGTGGCTATAGCTCATATTGCTCGTACTCAGGTGGTGGAGTAGTTGGTTTGATCTCGAGGGTTGTCTGGAGGTACAGGTTGTGTTCTCTGGTCTCTTCATTATAATTGAAGTAATTGGGGGTGAATATGGGTTGGTATTCATACCAGTGGTCATTGTCCCAATAAGTCTCATATATGGTTATGAACTGTTGTAAGTTCATTGGCAAGGTTGGCAGTGTGATCAGGGTTGGTAGAGATCCTTGGCTTGAGGTCATGTCAGCATCAGAGGGATCATTGTCTTCTGCTTCATCTTCATCAAATCAGATTATATCATAGATGTTCTTCATAGTATATCCAACTTGGAGCATTTGCAGGATGTGGTCATCAGGGTGTGGGAAGGTTCTGTCAATAGTCTGAATGTATTTGAGATACTTGTGGTTGAGTTCTTGTATCATGTCATCGATTTGACCATAGGACAGAGTAGTAACCATTTCAGCAGTAGTGACTCGGAGATGGGAAATAATAGTACTATACTCATAGAAGAGTTCTCGATGTTTGTGAGTGATGAGCTTCTGGTGTTGAGATATCTGGGTAATGTCTGTATCATGGTGGTGTTCAACCATGTCTTCCAGGAGGTGGCTGATCTGGTAGTAGCTTGAGATTTGTCCGATTCAGTGGGCTTTGCTAAGCATGTTCAAGGTGTTCCATCGGGCTTCCATAAAGTAGAGGGGTGCTAGGCTATAGATATTCATGAGGGGCAGAGGGGGTATGGCTTGGTTAACAATGGTATTCCAAATGTCAGCACGGTGTAATGGTGATCCCAGAATAATGACATCAGCACAGGAGACAGCCTTTCCTTGCAAGCCACCAGATTGAAGCACAAGAAAATTATATGGTATACAAGATGAGTAATGATGACCAACTGTGAGTCATTGTGACCACAGCACAAGTATCCTGAAGAATATAAAAGAAGGATCAAGGAACCGCAGTAGCAGTAACCAACAAGAACCACCAATCCCAAAATAGCTCAAAGACTTACCACAAACAAAATGCCTGCTGCCTGCCAAACCTCAAGGTCAAGGAACCACTAAGGTATCTCAGTCGAAGAAAGGATGTTCCAAGACATCAGAAGAGCCATGGGGACCTGCTCAAGAAGGACTCCTAGTGTCTACCTGGGTACTGCAGACCCTTATTACTTCATTCTCTACCGCTGTAAAATGGAAATAAGGATCACCATTGCTACCGAATGTCTCCAAATGTGGCAGGAGTATGAAATAGGAAACCTCCTCTAACAGGAGTTCCCACAGGCCAGTACCCAAGAGCTACAAGATGCTACTCCCATAGACATACACAAAATGAGGACAGCTAAGAAGATCCATCAGATCTTCAGATATACACCATGGTCGATCCCCAACTTGGAGTATGTTAGAGTCTCAGATTTTAGAGACCTGTCATCCTGCCATATCAATGCACTAGAAGCCAGAGTGGCTACAGAAGCCCAGTCCACTATCACCCTCAACAGTAAAGAAGTAGAAGACTTCTGGTACCCCATCCTTCAGGACAACCTAGACCAATTCCTGCAAGGATTGATCTCAGTATTCCAAGGCCCAAGCATCTGGGTTAGATCTTCCCAAGACCCCACATTTGTCCCCTATTTTGTGGAAGAGAACCTCATAGACTGGAGAGCTCCAGACCTTGTTCCCGATTTCCCTGCCACAGCCAAACATGATGACGTCATCGATGACGTCATCCCGCATGACATACCCGAAGCACTCAAAGCATGTGAAGTATGCAAAACATGTGACCTACATGATGAATTCGTAGATCTCATCTCCTTCAGTGATGATGATGATGAAGCCCCCATGATCCTGAACTTTCTGCTCTAAGTTCTTTGTTATACTGGATAATGCCAGTACTAGTATTCTCATGTAACACTAGATAATGCCAGTACTGGTATTCTGAGGTGACATGAAATTGTTCTAGCACCGGTATTTTGATGTGACACTAAATAATACCAGCATCCTGAACCTATACAACCATCAGTACTGACCCTGGAACTTAGTAGTTTTAGTTATTGGAATTTATATTTAGCTTTATATCTTAGCAACTATTGAATTATATTTTGTATAAATACTCTTCTTATTTCCTTTGAAATAAAGTCAGTTTCAGTTTCACTTACACACACTTCCTTGCAAGCAATCTAAGAGATAACAAGGCAGTTAAAGATAAGAAGTTTGAGGACTATAAGACCTTGGGAAGGCACTCCAATAAGAACTTGCTTATAACAAACTTGAGTTAGTCTAAGAGATACACCTTGAAGAGAATCTGGTGCATTTGAAGGACTCAGCGACCACTATGTGACAGCAGATACAGTTGTAGATCTCGGTAGTCATGTTTGTGTATATTCAGAAGTTGTGGTTGTTATTTGTTTTGGTTCTTTATTTTGATGCATCTCAGTGCCCAGTATATATGCATTTGGTCCTGATTGGTAAGATTCTATTTGTGTGAATCTTATATTCTGTGACTTCATGTTGACTCAGCTTTGTGTGCTGTGACTTCGGTTTGACTCAGCTTCATAATTGTGCAGGTGATTTCCAGATTTGTTCAGAGGTTGCAGGTGATTTCAGTGGCTTATTCAGAGGGTGACATGTGGTTTTGGTGGCTTGGAGGTTGTACACTTACAACTCTCCCCTTCTTAGCTTTCGACGTCCTCATTGGGGCCTTCTAATTTTGTTCTAGTGTTGTTATACCATTTGGGAGATCAAAAGTCTGGTAAAGTCCATTTTTTCAGAAAGTGGTATGCTCATAGTACAGTTGCCTAATGCATTGGATTCACACATTAAAGGGTCATATGTTCAATACTATACACCAGAAGTGATTCTGACATCATTCACTATTGGAGAATTTCCTCTAAGGAATCTTCTTAAATGTCTATGCCTCATTTCCCACCAGTGGTATGGGGAGAATAGGCTTGCTTTCAGTTTTGCTATTTTTCTAGAGGGTCAGTATTCTTGACTTACTGAGTTCTTGATTTTGTTCATGATAATTATAGTGTTCAGGGGGGTAATATATAGTATGTACTAATAGGTATCAGATTATCTGGTTTTAGTTATTCAGGAAATTGAATTCCTGAACTAAGTTGGTAGTATTCTGGAGGTTGGTCTTGGGTTCCCATGTTGCATCATGAATTGGGTATCCTTTCCATTTGACAAGGTACTCAGGGTAGTTCTTGTATCCATGTTTGTTGAGGATTTGTTCAACTTTGTACTCTTCTTGGTTATTAATAATGATAGGTGCAGGTGGTTTTGTAGTTCGGTTTGAGAATAGTTCATCATTATTCTCATTGTATTGCTTGAGACGTTGGACATTAAAGACTGGGTGAATCTTAATAGTGTCTGGTAGCGCTAATTTGTAGGAGGTCGGAGAGACTTGTGCAATAACTTCAAATGGTCCAATAAACTTGCTGTTCAGTTTTGTAGATAGTCTGTACTTGAGGTTATCAACTCGGTATCCTCAGATGTCTAGTAGAACTTTTTCTCCAATATCAAAGATTTCTTCTTGGTGGTGTTGGTTAATATACTGTGACTGTTGTTCTTACACTCATGATAAATTCTCAATTGTGATCTGGCTTAGATTACATATTCAGAGCAGAAATTCTTCAACAGCTTCGACTGTGGAGGGTTCTTCAGTGGTTCAGATACATAAGTGTCAAAGGGGTGTTTGGGTTTTGTCCAGTGTTGGCAAAGAATAGAGTCATTCCAAGAGAGGCTTGCTTGCTGTTGTTATAGGCAAACTCGACTGCAGTGAGGTGTTCATGCCAATCATCTTGTCTGTAGGAGACATAATTCCTTAGCATTTGTTCTAGAGTTTGGTTCATTCTTTCAGTTTGGCCATCAGTTTCAGGATAAAAGGCTGTAGATAGTGTAAGTTTTGTTCCAAGGTGTGCATGGAGGGCTTTCTAAAAATGGCTGGTGAATTTTGGGTCTCAGTTACTAACAATAATCTTAGGAAGACCATGATAGCAGAAGATATTGTCAAACAAGAGTGTGGCTATATCTGGTGCTGTTGCAGTAGTAGTAGTTAGTACAAAGTGGGCTTGTTTGCTGAGATAGTCCACAAAGATAATAATTGCATCTTTTCCATTCTTGATTCAGGGTACTTGTACAATGAAGTCCATAGAAATTTGTTCCCAATTAGTGGATGGTACTGGGATAGAGTGGAGTAGACCAGGTTTTGCTAGTATTGAGGACTTGTTACATTGGCAGGCATCGTAGGAAGTGATGTAGGTCTTGAGCTGATCTGCTATGCAGGACCAATAGAAGTTTTGAGAAATAACTTCATAGCACTTATTAAATCCTAAATGTCTGGCTGTAGGGGCATCATAACATTCGAATAGGATAGTCCTTCAGAGGTCTCGGTTGTTTGGGATATATAGTCTGTCCTTGTAGTAGATAGCATTATCCTTGAGTTGGTATTGATGGTACTGGGTATACTTGTCAGTATCATCACTATACAGAATTTCATGGAGTACTTGAGCTTCTTTATCATCAGTACATACTGTGATAATTTCTTCCATGATAGAGTTTATAACCAAGATGAGGGTTTGGATAACTTCTTCAATTGGTGGTCTCAAGATTGCATCAGCAACAATATTCTCTTTGCCAGGGCAATACTGAATTTTATAGTCAAAGTTGGTGAGGACTTTCATCCATCTGGCTTGCTTTCGAGAAAGAGTAGCCTGTGTCTTGATGTTGACTAATGACTTGTGGTCAGTCAATATAGTAAAGTGTACTCCTTCTAGGTAGGGTCACCATTTGATCAGTGTATCTATGATGGCTAACATTTCCTTCTCATGAATTATGTAGTTGATTTCAGCATTGTTGAACTTGCGGGAGTGATAGGCCACAGAGTGTCCTTCTTGCATGAGTACTGCTCCCAGGGCTAGGTCAGAGGCATCAGTAGTAACTTCATATGGTAGGGCAGGGTTTGCCACTTGAAGTACTAGAGTGGTTATCAAGGCATCCTTCAGGGCTTAGAAGGTGGTATCTTGCTCAGGTCCCTAATTTGCAAGATTGTTGAAGTCTTTCTCTTGTTTCATGATCCAGGGCTGTTCTCCTTTCTTGTTGTACTTGGTCATTTGGGTAAGGGCGATAGTAATTTTGACAAAGTTGGCAATAAATCGTCTGTAATAATTTGCTAATCCCAGAAATAACTGTAGGTCCTTCAGCTTCTTGGGTCTGGGCCAATCCTTAATTGCAGAGATTTTGCTGGGGTCCACTTTGATTCCATTTAGCATGACAATGTGTCCAAGGAATTGGATTTCTTTCAGAAGAAATTTGCACTTACTGAGTTTTTCAAAGAGTCAGTTTTCTCAGAGTTTCAGTAATACTAGTTCAAGATATTCAAGATGTTCCTCCAGGGTTTTGCTGAAGACTAGAATGTTGTCAATGTAGACAATAATGAATTTGTCCAGGTATGGGTGCAGAATGGTATTCATCAATGTCTGGAAGGTTGCAGGAGCATTAGTTAAGCCAAAGGGCATAACCAGGAATTTGAAATGTCTATAGCAAGTTCGGAAGGCTGTCTTGTAGATGTCTTCTTCTTTCATGGAAATTTGCCAGTAATCATTGCGCAGGTCAAAAGAGCTCATGAATTGTGGGTTGGTAAGCCTATTGAATATTTCATCGATTCTGGATAGTGGGCAACAGTTCTTGATGGTCTGTTCATTGAGGTCACAGTAATCAATACACATTCACAGGTCTCCTCCTTTCTTGACAACAAAGAGGACTGGTGCACCATAGGGTGATATACTGGGTCTGATGAATCCTTGTTCTAAGAGTTTGTCAATTTCCTTCTTGAGTGTATCAATTTCTCTTAGAGACATGTGGTAGATTGATTTAAAGGCTGGTTTGGCATCTGGAATGATCTTGATGGTATGGTCCACTGCTCGTTTCAGTGGTAGACCTTTCAGAAGTTTCTTTGGAAATATATCTCAGAATTTCTGAAGTAGTGGTTTGACATGGCTATCAACTTTGGAAAAGTCTTCTTCAGAGTTCTGGGGTTCTCCTTTGGATGGACGGATGGAGATAGCAAAAAGAGGGCATTTCTTGGCTAATTTCTTGAGTTGTAGCTTGTTGATATGAGTGATCTTTGGTCCAGGTTCACTAGAGTTGAGTGGGTCTTTCTTACCTTGCAGTTTGAAGTTGTGGCATCCTTTCTTGATGGTCAGAGAATGGTTTACCCAATTGATCATGGGGTTCTCTTATTTTAACCATGGGGTTCTAAGAATGATCTCATTGTCAGAAAGTGGTACAATTTGGAGGGTAATATGTACTCAATAGTCATCAATTTGGAAGGGTAGATTGCGGACTTCCTTACTAATAACATGTGAAGTTCCATCAGCTGTGGCAACTGCTTGGGTTTGTTGTACCGGAGAGGTGAAGACCTTAAGTCTGTTGGCTGTTTCTTCATTGATGAAGTTGCCTGAGGCACCACTGTCTATCATAATTTTGACAGGTGCTTGGTTGACAAAAGCTTGAAGTGTAAGTAATTTGTCTGATCCAATGGTGGTGATTTCAGTTATAGGAGCTTTCTTTCTATTGGTTCTTCTTTGAGCCAGTTCATTGACACAAGAGAAGCAATCATCAATCATTCAGGAAGAGTACATTCCAATTCCATGGAGGCATTGGTTACTTGGTACATATCCATCTTCAATTTTCTTATAGAATTGTTCTTCTTTGTTCATGGTAGGTTGGGCTGAGGCCTTGTTTGATGAGCCAAATCCTTTGGATCCTCGGATAGTGGGCAGTAGTTCAGGGACTTCCTTGACTGTCAGAGTTGACTTGATTTTTTTGAATAGGATCTGGGCAATGCAGAAACCAATAGGGATCTTGAATGATATCTAACTATGGTTTCAGATGAGGACAATAATTTCACCTGTATAATCCTCATCAATGACTCCTCCTTCTACTGAGAGTTCTTTCAATACCAGGCTGCTGCAATAGCATATTCTTCCAACATATCCTTCAGAGATTTGGATGCTGATTCCTGTATAGATTTGTTTGACTTCTCGGTTGGAGACTGTAGCTTTTTCGGCTGCATACAGGTCATATCCAGCTGCTTTTTGACTTCCTTTAGTTGGGGCCTTAGTAGTTTGTCTTAACTTGACAAAGTCTAGTATTCTGGTGGTCAGGTTGTTGAGGTGGTGCAGAGTAGTAATAGTTGCTTATGTTGCTATTCAGGGTTTTTGGTTAGGGTAGGCACTGGCCATGTGTTCTGTCTTTCGGCAGTAGAAGCATGCTCCACTTCTTTGAAGTTCATTCCTTTCATCTTCAGTGAGTTTCTTGAAGGTACTCAGCTGGGTGGGTTTATGATTTCTGGGTGTCCATGGAATGGATGTTGAGGGAGCTTGGAATGCTTTATGCTTGGGTTCTTCTTTCTTAGTCCAAGTCTTTTCCTTGTTGTTGAATTGTCTTCTGAGCAGAATTGGTTCAGCTGTTAAGATTCACTTGAACATAGTCTTGATTCTTGCTAGGCACCATTGTTGGTGATCGCAACCAACTGGGCAGCCTTGTTCATGGATTTTTCTAGTAAGCCATTCAGGCAGGGCATCGAATAAATGGTCTACTCTTGTACCATTTCATGCTTCATCATTGGCAATATATCCTAGGCCAACAGTGTTCAGGAGTGATTCGAGTTTTGTATAGAAGATTTCAAATTCTTCTTTGCCATGTATATCGAATTTGAGATTGCAGAGTTTTACTCAAGATTTGGTAATCATGGTTTCACTGCAGTATTGGGCAATCATAAGTTGTTTGAGTCTAGGGGCTGCAGGATGGGCTCCATATCCTGGGGCATTGTTTGCTACATTCTGAGCAACTACTGCAGGTCAGGTGTCCCATGTGAGGGGTTTTTCAGGAAGGGTTCACCACCATTTATCAGTGGGTCCTTGAAAGAATGTAACAACTTGGTGGATATAGGCTGTAGTAGTAGTAAAGAGTTGTTCCAGAGTGTAGTCTTGATTGTTTGTCAGAACATGGTCAGCAACTCACTCATTGGTCCATTGGTTGGCTTCAAAGTTGGTGTCAACTACACTAATAAAGCTTTGGACTTCTTGTGCAATACCATTGAAGGTAGGTAGGCTCAGATTTTTGGTGGGTCGGGTCTGTTCAGCTAAGGCAGTGATGGTTGCTACCATTATAGCTACCTGGGCTGTAAGGTCTAGAATCTGTTGGTTTGCCATATTGTTTACTGGAAGTGGTTGGACTGCTGGTAGTAGTGTTACTGATACTACTTGAGGTACTGGTGCAGAGTGTGAGGGTGTTCTTTGAGTCTGTGTAAGTTGCTGGAGTAGTAGTTGTGGGTCTGGAGTAAGAGCTTAATAGATAGCTGTTTGTTGCTATATAGGTGTGTTCTGGCCTGATAGAGGTGCATCTCCTTCAGTGGTATATTTGGGATCAAATTCACTGAGATACTCCTCCTCCTCTTCAGTTTGGTCCTCATGTAATTGGGTTTGCTCAACATTGAAGTAGATAGAATCAGTTATATATCTGATTTCAGAAGGACTTAATTCAAAGTCAAGTTCTGGTTCAGTATTGGTTTTGGATTCAGATAGAGCAGTAGCAGAGCCTGCTTCTAGTTCAGGGTCAGGTAATTAGTGAAGAGTTTCTCTTACTTCTTCCTTAAGGATATGCCAGGCCTTACTGTTCTGGAATCGGTAGTATAATGTGGTCTTGGTCCTGGTATGGTGAAAGTCGGTAGAGTTGAGCCACTTGGCTATAGAGGCTTAGGCTTTGTGAGGAACTAAGGCTAGAAAGACTGCTGCTGGTTGTCCTAGGTCACTTGGATTTGTGGAGCTAACAAAACTCTTGTTGAGAAGAGTAAAGAAGGCTTCTATAAGACCTTCTTCATCCTGACTTGCTGGGTGTAGTACAAGGAGTTCAGTGAATAGGGTTTCACCTATTTGCTGGTTTAATTGGAGTACTTCTTTCTTTGAATGAAATTTGTCCCACTTGTTGCAGGTATGGAGATCAAATTGTTCTTATACGTCAGGTTCAATTCTCTCCAGATTGTCAGATGGTTCAGGATAAATTCCAGTTCAGAGATTGGGCTTTATACCAACTTGTAGGAATTTGCAGAAGGGTTTGTAGCAGGGTAAGGAAGCGTCTTGAAGTGGAATAGGATTGTAAACTGCTGCTACCAAGTTGTAAGAGGGTTGCTTTTTAGGATAACTGTTATGTAGTTCTGGAAGGTTTTTCTGAAAGTTCTGGATATTCTGGAAGACTGTTTTCTTATGGTCAAGATCAATTTCATATGGAGTATGTTCTCTATGCTTATTGATTTCAAGATCGGGTTGACATCTCAACCAAAGTCCTTTTTCGGACTAGTTCTGTATGTTCAGGATTTTCCATATTTCAGGAAGTTCAAGAAACTAAGACCAGCTTAGTTGAATTGGCGTATCGCTGCAGATAATACTCAATTAGGAAATCTCATAATGGGGTTAAGAGTGGGACCTAATGGGGAGTGAATTTACTTAAGAGTAGTTTGTGGGTTATTAAATAGGTTTATTCGCTATTCATGATATTGCTATGCTAGGAGTAGTTGTGTGAAGGGATATTGTGGGGAAGTGTTCAGGAATGTTCTTGTGTATTTGAGTCTGTTTAAGTCTATGTTTTTTTTTTTTTTTTTTTTTTTTTTTTTTTTTTTTTTTTTTTTTTTTTTTT
>RBNI01000233.1:0-36424 GCA_003990745.1 Jimgerdemannia flammicorona | reverse complement strand
TTTTTTTTATAATCACAAGAACTTCCACTTTATTATTAAACTATCTATAATATATTAATACATATGAACCCCTCACCCAATCTCATAAGAAAACCTCTCTTCTCTCACACCATTCCTCTGAAATGCTGCCATCTCCCCTACTACTCCAATCCTCTCCTACTCTTCTTACAAATTACCTCTGCTAGTTGCTACTGATACCCCCAATCAGTACTCTATCTCCTCTACCACCCATTTAGTAAGTCCAATATCAATCACTCCTATCTAGCAACTCTTGCTTCCAGTATCAGTTGTTGATCTTTCTCAAATACATACAACTAATATCCAGTAAGTCCAACCCAAATAGCCAGCACCCATCCTAATATCAGTCACTTATCTCTCAACCCCTTCACTAGTCTTCTCTGGAGGTCACCCCACCTCTCTTCCACCACTAGTCCAGATGAGCACACTTTCAGCTACTCCTCAATTATACTCTAAAAGTCCCCCATTACCCCATACTCCCCTAGTCAATATTCAGACATCTGTATCACCTCCTCCTCCTGCCTGACATTTAGATACTCCTCATACTCCCAGATACCTCTCTCTATCAAATATCCTAACTGGTAGTTTAATATCACATTACACCATAGAAGTCTCCACCATATTATCCAGAACTTGGGGAGAATTCATCTTGCTGCCTGCTTGCTCTACAGCCAAATACCCACTCCTCTCCAATTTCCATCCTCTGCTATGCCTCAGACCACAGATCTCTCTTATGCTTCCACAGACACTCCATGCTATCCTCTAAGCAAAAGTCCTCCACTGGTGCCCTGCCTAATAGAAGGCAGTCCCACCTCTATATCTGGGGTCCTCAGTCCTCCTCCCTCTCATTACTCTACTATTAGAGATCAATACAGTGAGCCCTATCAACCACTCCCCACCAGAATCCTCAAAAGTACATCCTCTGACTCCTCTCAAAGCTACTAGAGATAGTAAGTCTCCAGTTATACTACAGGGGGAGAATCAGGCCTCCCATACCCTCTGCATAAGAGGAACCCACTCTCTGCCCCTTAACTCACTAGCTCACTTCAGCCACCATACCTGCAAGTAATGAAGATACTTAGAAAAATCCACCAGATTCAATTCTCTCTAATCTACTAATAAGGTCAATACCTCTCAGTCAATCTGACTCTATTGCTCTACCCATATTTAGGTCCTGGCCATCTTCAACAATCTCTTGATCACCTATACTGAAAAGTTTAAATAATATCCTAGATATTATAGCTTAGGCAATCAGTAAATATTCAGTACTATCACCCTTCCTGCCAGAGATATATAGTGATCACCCCACCTCAGGAGAGTACTTCCCCACTCCACCAACTACTGTTCCTACCATCTGTGAGATAATAAGAAGCCATATACTGAGAAATAGATCTTCAGATAACAAATAGTCTCTCCTATAGGAATAATTGTTCCAATCATATCCCTATCTACTATTTCTCCTTTCAACACCAAAGTCTCACACTTATATTAGTTGAGCTTAATACTCAAATACCTCTCATACCACTCTATAGTATCTCTCAGCACCACCACATTCCCTGCCAACTCTAACCTAATTACTATATTATCAGCAAAGGTCCCTACCTTCCAATTAACCCCCAGAATGTCCAATCTCCCCACCCTTTGCTGAATCCTATCCAAAAGTAGCTCCAGATATAGTGCATATAGGATTGGCAACAGTGGATCCCTCTGCAGCACCCTCCTGCCTAGAGAGAATAAAACCCCTTTATAGCTATTCACCAGAATTGCTATCCAATCCTCTTTCAGTAGACTGATTAAGGCCTACTAGACTTTTGAGAGAACTCTTATATACTTTAGTACCCCTTTCAACCATACTTACCAGACCCTATCATAGGTCTTCTCCTGGTCTAGAAAAACCAGTTGTCTATCTACTCTAATGATATAAGCTCCTTTGATGATATCATATACTCAGGCTATTCTATCTCTAATTAGACATCTCTCTACAAATTCTCTCTGCTCAGCTCTCAGTACTTGCTGAGTCACTCTTTATATTCTAGCTACTAGTATCTTTGTGACCAGCTTATAATCTATATCCAGAAGTATAATTGGTCTCTAGTTTTTCCACTTCTCTCTTCTTTTCTTATACTTAAACAGCAGAGCCACAAGACCCAAGTACTGCCTCCCAATCCACTCTCCTGAACTAATGACCCTCTCATATATCTCTATTATCTTCTCTAGAATTAACTCAACTCCTGCCATCTTTTTTAAAAAATCCCATAGTAAGCTATCTTTCTCTAGTACTGTCTCTGAGCTCATCATTATCAGTATCTGCTG
Source organism: Jimgerdemannia flammicorona (assembly GCA_003990745.1). Lineage (NCBI taxonomy): Eukaryota > Fungi > Mucoromycota > Endogonomycetes > Endogonales > Endogonaceae > Jimgerdemannia > Jimgerdemannia flammicorona. Next base: position 34,093 of record RBNI01000233.1, on the reverse strand, counting down.
AATCTCCTTCCCTTAGACAAAAGTGCCAAGATCATCTAAGCCCTCTGCTGAATCAGAGTACTAGTCCTCCAGGTACTTTTCAATGTCTAGCACCCCCACCCCCCCCTTCTTCCTCACTCTATAATTATTTCCACTGTTTGCTCAACTGGTCCAAAATCTCTGATATTCTAACAACTAACTCCCCTGCCTTATCCAATACTCCCTTCTATCTCTACTATACTCTCCTCACCTGCAGAAGTTGAGACAAAAACTTTATAGACCTCTTCCTCTCCTTTAATCTCTGCTACCTCAGTCAGACCACTATACTCTTTATCTGTAAGTCTTCCTTCTACCTTAGCACACTCTTCAACTCCTCCACCTCTAGCTTGATCCACTGTATTCTCCAATCCCCCTCCTCACTATCATTTAACAGATCTGCCCATAATGCCAACAGCCTTACCAGCCTCTGAGAGACCCACCTTATCTACTTCCTCCTCTGAGCACTATACATTCTTCCTGCCTCCTCTCAGTATTGTTGCATATTTTATTTTAATCTCCTTCAGCAATCTCCAATTACCAGCCCCTCTACTCTTCAGCCAAGTATTCTGAAGCTAATGTCTATCACTCATATATCCTATAAGAAGGCCTCTCCTAGCAATGAGATATTCAGATGATAATGTCCTCCTCCCCACTTTCTCCAAAACACTCTCTTCCTAAAAGGTCCTAGTGATCTGACTACAGGCATCAAATAGTTTCCAAAGTTCTCCAAATATCAATTTCTCAGTATTCAGCAGTTAACATCCAGTCAATCCTCAAGTCCAACCCCACCACTCAGTGAGTATAAACCCTATGATTTCCTCATCCAAGCCTCTCAGCATCCACCAATGAACTCAGACATTCAACTTCCTCTCAGGCTTTCATACTATCACTTCTACCAGCTATCTCTCTTCCTCCATCAGTTCTGTCCATCTTCTCATCATGTATTATATTAAAGTCTCTACTTAGATAGTCAATTTCCACCTCTACTAATACTCCAGACTCTTATAGCTCTTGAATCTATTCTACTCTCTTCTCTCTTTCTACTAGATAATAACATGACCCAACAGTTAAGAGTCTCTAGCCTAGTCTCTACCAAACTCTCTATACTACTCTGCTCTCCTAATGTCCAATATCCCCAATGACTCTTTTGCTCTTTTTAACCAGAATGTCTATATAGTCATGCCAAATTGCCACACCACTCCATTCCTTTGTCTAGTTCAGAATATCTAGGTCTCCATTATATTTAACATCCTATAGTAAGAACAAATCCACATTCAGCCCCTTCAACCAGCAGAATATATTTCTATATCTCTCTACTTCTTATAGCCCATTAATATTCAAAGAGAAGATTCTAGTTGTACTGTTTATATTGAATAATGTTTTTTAAAGAACAGCTGCCTACTCTATAATTTCATGCTCACTGCATTACCAACAATATCTAAGTTCCTTTCTGCCTTAAGTTCATCTGCCTCTTCCTGCTGAACCTCCAATACCTCCAAGATCTTCTTACAATCCACTCTATCTACAGCTTCCATGTCTGTCCAGTACTTCTTATACACTATCTGCCACTTTGCTAGCTCCTTCCTTAGGCTCCACAGATATGTAGCCTAGTCATTCACAATTACCAGAAGTACTACCTCTCTGTTATCATCTATTTGATATGTCTCAGCTTCTAGCAAAGCTGCTATTATCTTATCTCAGAGTTTCTGCAGCACCTCCTCATCTTACAGAATTTCTCCTAGTACCTTTCACTAAGTATCCAAAAGTCCTCTCTCCCCAGCTCCTCAGCTGCCACATTCACCAGTATTTTCTATAGCCATTTCTTCTTATCAATAGTTTCCTCCACTCTCTGGATCACCTCTTTCTCTCCCTCCACCTGTCCTCTCTCTCTATTTATCCTTGCTGACTTATCCTAATCCTCTTCTAGCATATTCTGCAGTTTGTCATCCCCTCTGGCCCCTGCTGACATCCCATACTACAGGTGCTCCCCCTCAACCATTTCTTCATCTTCTACCACTGCACTCTATCCTGAGCCTCTGCTCTCTCCTAAGGTCTCTGCTGGTGCTACTTCCTTTTCCCCTATCCAAGCACTTGCTCTCAATCCAATATCTATAGTAATGATCTCCTTTCTGTCCCCTCCCCCAACTTTACCAATAGATCTTTCTGAATATATCTCCCTAGTGTCCTCTTCCAGGCTGTCTGATCTAGCTACACCTTCTTGTCATTTATGATCTTCACTATTATCTTAGCCTCAAACTCTTTTCAGATCAATCTTCTCCTCTCAATGGCCCTAGTCAGATTCTCCAATATCTTCAACAAGTCTTCTTCTTCCTCTGACATCTCTTTCACTCAAGATCTTATACTCCACAGATTCTCATTTGAGGACTGCTGGCCAGTTCCTCACTTTCTCTATATTCTTCTTATCTGTCAGTTACACTCTGATGTCTATATCACCTGTCCTGAACTCTGTGCCTTCTTAGATCCAAAATCTAACATCTATAATATTTACATATTTCTTAACAACCTCCACAATCAACCCCCTGACTATTTTCTTCAATATTATAGATATATCTACTACTATCAATTGTACTATATGGGGATCTCAGTATAAGCACTGAGCTATGGAGATCACTACCCCCCCCACTATCACTCTCTTCTCTATTACTTTTAGCAGTATATCCTCCATCTTGAAGTCCACCTCCACCTCTTCCAAACTCTTTAAAAATTTCACTGAGGCTACTTCTTTCATCTCCTGGGCCAGAAGCCCCAAATCATCCTCACTATAACTGCTAAGCCCTAAAAACACAATGTAATAGTAAATTCTAACCTTGATTTCTTAAGTAATAGTGCTGCCACCAGACCTGTTACACCATCTATCAGGTTCTCAGGCCTCATACCCACTTCTTGTCCAGATTTACCATCAATCATCACATCTGGATTTTTTTCCAAATAGGCAGTCCTCTTGCTATCAGCAGTCCTGCTCCTCTCAGCCACTACTCCTTTAGCTCCACTGCCCTCACTGTCATGGGCTACTCCACTAGGCCCCACAATCCTCACTATCTCCTTACTCTTCTGTAGTCAACTCTCCAATCCAGTCAACAGATATCCTCCCTTCACCTTATCAGCAAAGCTCATCTTTCTAGTCTTCTGTCTCCCAGCACTGCCTTCTCCTCTTCTATATTCTCCAACCAACAAGTCCTGCATGCTTCCCCCCAAGTCATAACTCCTCCCCACATGCTACCAGTTGAACACACTAGGGCTGCCCTATCCAGCATGCACCTCAAAATGCTTGTTGGTTACCATGTTCTTAATACCTTTTCTTCAAAAATAATGTCAAAAGTGTTGTCAGAAGTTTGTATAACTCAAATTGTACTGGAGAAAGGTCATGAACAAGCTGTTGGCAGCCCAGATGGCTAGAATCATGCTCTCAGTATATTCATGACAGACTATCTGAATACATTGTTAGGTGAAATTCATTTCTGATGTAGATTCAATTTCCAATCCTTAAAATGTCAGAATGATTATAAGGAGTGATTGCATCGCAGCGTTGGGGTATATTCGGAATCGCTTACAATTGGCATAAGCACACAGTTGGAGCAATTGAGTGCCGAATGGCAGTGTTTTTATGAAATATATAGATATATCATTTGTGGTTTATTTATAAAAAAAAAGAAAAAAAAAAAAAAAAAAAAAAAAAAAATCAAGAACTATAGTTAGAGAAATATTTTACTTATTGAAATTAAATAACCGTCATTTGAGAGCTGCGTGCATACCATAGTCATTTTGGAGAGAAAAGCAAAAGTTTATAACTTGGTCGAAACTGAAGTTTAGCCCCAACCATCAAGGACATTTAAGACTCCGACTCCGGCGGTTTAAACACGTTCCCTCAACGTGACATGGTTAAAATCATATAAGTATCTAGTGTGGTTCCCTCCTTGAGCTTGAGCTCGAACTTGTTCACGACTGCGGCGATCAAAATGCGGAGCTTAAGCCAGGCGAGATTACGGCCGAGGCAGGAATGCGGACCGAGGCCAAAGACGAGCTCAGGTTTGGAGGATTTTGTCGCAGTGTGGTCGACATCCTGGAAGGCGTCGGCATCGGCGTGTTCGAGCCAACGGGTCGGGTCAAACTTTTCAGGATTCGAGAAGAGGTTGGGGTTCATCTGGGCGCCGCGGAAGTTGGCGAGTATGAGGGTTCCTGAAGGTGGCAAATGGTTGGGGACGGGATTGGCGATTGTAAAGTCACGCTATTAGGATATTGTATATACGCGCAAGAGATCGAGGGAGTTTGGGATGACGTACCAGCTGGGATGGCCATTCCGCCTAAAGTAGTATCCTTGAGAGCCTCGGCATACGAGACATTGACAATCGGATACATCCTCATGACTTCCTTAATGACTGCAGTCAAATACGTCATACTTCCTAACGACTCGGTCGTCAAAGCAGCGACATCGATCGGGTCAGGTCCCAACTGACCCCTGATCTCCTCAAAAAGGCGCTGCTGGACCTCAGGATGCTGGGCGATAGCACCGAATGCGAACGAAGATGTATGCGAGGTAGTGTCATGTCCCGCAAATATTATGGCAAGGACCTCCCTGCCGAGGCTATGATCCGTACCCTCCTCGAAGTTGGTATTCTTGGCAAGCTCGTGAACTAGAGGGCGGAAAAGTGGCTTATCGGTATTGCTATCGAGGAAGAGGTCGGGCTGGGCGAGGGATTTTTTAATGGCACAATTGATAAAGGCGTCAAGGCGCTCGCGGGCGGGCTTGTAGTGACGCTGACCCCATTCGGTGTGCTTGATAATGGGAATGCGATGGTAGATGGAGGCGAAACTTTTGAAGAGGGCGACGAAGTCATACTGCGAGATTCGTTCATGGCATTTCCAATTTTAAAAGGTCAGATGGTTCTGAATCCCATTGAAAGGAAAAAAAAAGTTGATTTTCCTACCTTGAGGTTTTCCCTGCCGTTGACATGTTGGAAATCGAGTTCCTTATCGGCATAACCGAAGCAGTATTTGCAAATAATGTCGAACGTAACGTCGCTCATCTTGCCATCCAACTCCACGGCCTCTCCTGTGGCTGCAAATTTGGCAAGCTCTTCGTTGAGTTTTTTGACGCGTTCGATGGCATAAGGGAGCAAGGCTGGAACAATAAATCTCGGCTGGAAGGCCGGCGAATAGGCCTGGCGACGCCATTTCCATTCCTGTGCGCAGTCGGTGGATGGAGCGTCAATTGTTAGATAGTTAATTGAATGAACATTAACAATTCCAGAAATCCAGCTCAAAAAGCAAAAAAAAAACGGACCAAATGACTTACATGACCAGTTGAGTTGGCGATGTGCCATCCTCCAAAGAAATAGTAGCTCCGGTCGATTATTTTTCTAGATCTCGCCATTTTTTGTTCGCCATGGCCATAGGACTGTCCTTGGATCAAGACTTCCTTCATCATGTCAACATCATTGACGACCAGATTTGGTGCTCCGCCGAAGAGGCCGGGGATGGTGCAGAGCGGGTAATTGCGAGGGTCCTGGGCGATGGTGACGAGCTTCTTCCACGGATCCTCTTGGGGCGGGTAAATCATTCCCTTGATGCCGAGAATGGGTGTGTTCCAGGGCTGGACGACCAGCTTGGGTTTGTGACTTGGATCAGGAGGTAGCTGAGGAGGACGATCGCCGTCGCGGTGAGTATAGGTTGTTCTGCGGGGTTGATTGTGTACATTTTGTAGCAAATGATGGTGTGTAACTAGTTGACTCTTCACTGTTGATGTACTTTTTGGTGGCTTCAGCAGGGTTAATATATAACTGTCTGTTGTGGCTTAGGAATAATTCGTCGGGCGGAAAATTCATCGGGCCGCGGCAAATCATTAAACCACATCATGTGACTTTTTGCGACAAATTTCTGACATCAAACTATTTGACAACGTCTTCTGTCTTTGTGTCTTCTGCCTCTCCCCAAGCATATAACTGGCTGTTCCTATTACTGTTGCAATACCAAAAGTTTACTAGCTACATACATGTACTGGATGAGAACCTTAAACTGAAGTCAACCTCTTTGAGTAGTATTGATAATAAACTACTATTTGCTCTATAAGACTGTATAAACCTTTTTTTAAAAAATACTTTTATAAGATTTTGGTTTTATATAGTCTTTATATTTCTTAGAGAAAAAATTTACCATATCAGAATTAATATTTTGAAGCTGAAGTTGATGATTTTCAAATATTATAATTGACTCTAACTTTTATAAGTCTAGTATTGACTAAGTTATTTTAAATTTCTTAATCTACTTTTAAAACTAGTATGATTTATCATATCTATTATATATATATAATAGCTTCTGAATATCATACAAGATATCAAACTGCTCACTACTCTACTCTCTTATTCAGATTAACAGTTTTTCTTTTTAAAATTATTTATAAAATTTACTATTATTTTAATATTATTAAATAACTAAACTTTTATATTAAAGATCTTAAATACTTTATAAACTATTACTATAATTGTAATAATTTCTTAGTTGTATCTTAGTCATAGTATATTTTTATATCTTTTCTCTAGTCTTTTTCTATCTTTTCTTAAATATTCTACAATACTCTAATATTTTCTGAATACTTAAAAATTCTCTCTTAGTACTAAGACTTTACTAGAATATTCTTGACTTTTTTTAATACTAAGTATCTTATCTTAGTTAGTTAAAGAACCTTTTGGAATATTATAGAATTCTATTAATTATCTTTGCAAAAACTATCTTCTTGGCTTTTTTTATTTTATTTTTAAGATCTTTCTAGATCTTTCTTTCAGATTTTATATAAATATTATCTTTCTTTACTTAAATAAAGCTAAGTATATATTTTTTTATTTTAGATCTATAAAAAACTTTCAGATTTAGTTACTTTCTTTTAAAAAACTAAAACTATTATAATAATATAATAAAATAACTCAAGATTATTACTACTTATTTAGCTATCTGATATAAATATAAGATAAATTACTATTTTATAATAAGACTTAAAAACAAAAACATTAAACTTAATCATTAATTATTTATGTATATATTAAGTTAAGAATATATTTTAAATTTATTAATTATTCTATTATATTCTATAGACTATTATTATATTAAAAAAACATCTCTTAGAAATATTATCTATTTATTTAATTTATATAAATTATATTAAGATTAAAGTTAATAATAATAATGATAATTAATATATATAAATTAAATTCAAAAATATTATATTAATTATTTCTGAATTTTTTATATATTTCTCTTTTAAAATAATTATTAAAAATACTATATATCTTATAAAACATTTTAAAAAATTATGAATTAATATTATAATATTAAAAGAATTATCTATATTATTTATTAATTAACTAGCTACTTTATATTAAATTATATAAATTATTTTAAAAATAACTAAGAGTTATTTAACTTAAACTTTAAATTATCTATTATAGAATTCTATTAAAACTTTAAAAAAAATAAAATAAAATAAAGCTCTAAGAGTTTACTTATTCTCTCTCTATATTTAAGCTATTTAAAAATCTAAGTATATTACTATTGATGATTAACTAAAATTTTACTTTATTATTACTTAACTAATATTTTAAATAGATAATTAATAATAATATAACTAAAGTATATATACTTTATTAACTATCTATAAAGAAATCAGTAGTATATATATATAAAAACTGATCTGGTTTTTTTTTTCAGATTGTTGACCTTCAATAGCAAGCCCATGACCTTTAGTTCTTTTAAATGTATACACCCATCAACCAAAATGTGGCTTTGTTCACTGGTCTGAGAACGTGTAATTCATATCACGGCCAATCAGTCTCGACTGTAGACGTGAAATTTCTCTCCACTCACCTCTGACCCACAACCGCACGCCACAGGGTCAAAACCAGTAGAGATAAGCTGGCGTCTTCCCGTTAGCTTTACAGTGTCGCGGCATCGGGCACTATAAAGACGCTGACCCACAAGCGCTGGAGCGGGAGGGCATGGCGGGCCAGGGCGCTTTATAAATATGGCGGGCCATTACTCTTTTTTAATCATGCGCGGCTCGTACAGCTCAACCCCGTCTCGGGAGTTGCATACAGCAGACACCCCTCTACGCCCACTTTATCGACGAGACGGTTTGGGGCGTAGTGGGGACAGAAATTTTGTGGCTGCTCTCACGTGTAGGTGGGAAAAACTATTCGACCACTTCCCCACACCCCATCCTCTCCCTGCTCTCCAACCCAACATCCTACCCTCTTCAACTCCCCACCCTCTCCTTTAGAACTAAACCCCATCTCCGCAACCATGTTCCAACCCGACTTCACAACATATCCCGTTCGAGTCACCGCGGGTTCGCCATTCTTTCGCTTACAGCGGGAATCTCAACACCACTAGGTTGTCGGAGGTTTGAGGGAGGAATTGGTGGGTGGTCGTAATGTGTGTTTCGGACTGTGAGAACGTATACAGTCTCTTACAAGACATCCCGAAGGCCCGATTCGCGGACGACCAGCTCCACTCCCTCAGCAGCATCGGGCACCTCCTCGCGACGTCGAGGGTAAGTAGGCCGTGAACCTCATTGGCACCTACTGGGCCTTCTCGAACAATCTGTTCGGTCGCCTGACTCGCCAAACATGCGGCAGCTGTGCTTGATCTTCCTGACGGACGTGGGTGTGCGGCGCTGGTCGAGTCCAAGGCCACCAGATATCAATTCATCATCATCCGTAACGCCAGGATCATGATCGTTGATCGTCCGCCGTTTCAAGATCCTCCCGGCCCTCTTGCAGGTCGTACCCATGAGACAGAGGGATGCAGAAAGGATGTAAGTATTGGCGTTATTTCGTTTGAGGGAGGTGCCCTGGTGAGCGTGAGGCGGGTTTGAGGATTGAGCTGTTGATAGGCGCTTAGTGATGATAGTGGGTGAGTTCTCGGGGATTGGTAGGTTGGGTTTGTTTCGGGTTTAACGTGCCTTTTTCATCTTTGCATCAGATCGAAGCAACTCGAGAGTCTTATCCAAGAACACTCAATTGTCATTTCAGAGGGGTCAAGTCGTTACAAAGCCTGGGTTACAATTCGGTAAAGGTCTCTTTTTCATCATGGTATATTTGCCTCTTTGACATCACGGTAAATTTGCCTCTTTGACATCATGTTTACATCCATGATCACACTATTCACAGTCATTTTAGACGATCCCGCCTCCAAGCGTTTCGGCGCCGCTATCCCGATGCGCCGTAAATCGATCGCTGTCGTCTGCTCCGGCAACGATGGTGAGCCTGGCGCGGCGACGCCAGGGTAAACCCACGGCTGTTCGGGACTTGGGGATCCGCGCGGTGCCCGGGCAGCAACTGTCCTCGGATGATGATGAGGAACGGTTTGTCAATAGCCACCGCGTGTTCAGGAACAAACGGCTTGCACCCGACGCGGACGACCATTTCGGATCGCCGAATAAGAGGAGGCACACGAGCTTGAACCGGAGCTGGAGGGGGAGCAGGAAAGGGAGCCAGCTGGGCCGGACGACGGCAGCGCACGAGAGAACGGGTTGCGGCCACCTTGGCGCTCCGAGAAGCACAAGCTACCGCCCATACAGGACTAGCGATAGCGAAGAGGGGGGGGAATACCAGATGCGGAGAGTTCGTCGCCGGACTTGAGGGGGGTCGTTGGGAAGAAGGCGAATGGGGGCAAGGAGAGTGTGACGGGGAGAGCGATGCGAGTTTTCAGAAGAGGGCGAAGAAGTGGATGGAATGAGACGAGGAACAAAAGGATGGTGTTCACACGAACGGTTGTGAGAGTGTGGTTTTGTCTGTCGGAATATCTGGGGTAGCATATCTGTCTTCTGGTTAAAATTTGTAATTTTTTTTTTCTTCTTTTAGCATCACCATCATCATTATTTGTTTTATTATTATTATTATTATTATTATTATTATTATTATTATTATTATTACTATTATCATCATTACTAACATTATTATTTCTTTTTCCTTTTCTTTCCTTTTTCTTTTTTTTTTTCTTTTTTCTCATATAATAATGGTGTGATTGCTTATGTACATAGGTATATGTGCGAAATTATTTCATATTGCGGTTTGTTGCCGCGCCTTGGTTCATTGTCGCATATGTAATGCACTAGTGTGCGGACTTGCAAAATACTTTGGGCAGGTATGGTTGTTGAAAGAGCTGGCAAGATGACGGACAACATGTATGTCCAAGGCCACATCACAACGAACACTGCGGGGTTGTCGTCTCGCAAATAAAGATTGATTTATTTCCAATAAAGATTCATTGTAATGTTTTACGCGCAGGACGCAGTAATCAATATCTGCCCAGCATAGTATGTCTAGCCCGAACAATTTGCTCACAACCGATTTTTTGACATAAGTCAGCCCCGCGACGCAAAGATCAGAGGAGTAAAACGACAGCGCGCCGAAGGTCGACGTGCACGCCGAGCGGTACACTCGCGAAGCATGACGGAAATGACGGAGAGGTAGGCGACAACGGCAATGCGCATAACACCCTCGAGGGCGTTTCCGGCGAAGACGAAGAGATTGAGCTCGGCACCGAGGGCGAGGAATGCGAGAGTAGAAGACGTGGTCGACCAGGAGATGGACTTCCCAATTTTTGTTGTCCCAGCGACATATTGTTGCCTATCAACCGCACGACACATTATAGGGTGCTCACGTCGCCAAGTCGTAGTGGTTTCGGAGGAAGAGATGATGTCGGTATAAGAGTAGGTGGATGTGGAGGATAGCTAACTGTAGTGAATCTTTTGTTTCACCTATACACCTGCAAACGCGCCATTTTTTTTTAATTTTTATTTTTTATTTTTATTTTTATTTTTTTACCTTGTCATATATTGAATGTCCTTGTGGTGCAATCGAAGCTCGGCCTTTAAGTCTCCAATTTTACCACGAACGATCTTGCGTGCCTTCTTCTCTTTGCCGTTGGCATGTATACGGGAGCAGATCTTAACCATTGAGAATGACAGAAAAACGTGTGTACAGAAGAAAAAGTCGTGTACGAGAGAGAAAACAGAAAAACACATGTATAAGAAGTACAAAGCCATTAACTAACTCAAGTGATTCGGTTATAGAAATTTTAGAAAAAGTGCGGTTTGACCAGCCAGACTTGCTCGCAGTCTAACCAGTACACCACGACACTAGCTTACATTGAGTAGATCAAACAGTTCGCCGATGCTCAGAACAACCGCTTGGCCCTCGGCTTGTAGCCATCTAGTTGCTGACTTGGTCTAAAATAATTTGGGTGGCGTCGACGTCGTTGCGGAGGCCAATGGGGCATTCAAAGTCCTTAATCAGGAGCCATACGAGCAAAATACTTTCGTGCCAGCAATCTTGAGAGATTGGGCTATGGCGAGCGGGAACAGGACTAGAAGTGCCAGCGCGGGTTTGGTAACGTCGAACACGGCAAGGGGGCTGATGACTACAGGTGGCGAGATGGGGACGATGGCGATGCCCATCACGGAACAAAGATCTGGGCGCTCGACATCGGGAGCTACTTCTTCCAACGCGATATATATACCAGAACGGATCCACCACGTATTCTGGCGGGTCAAAGGTCATCAGTTTAGCACAAGGTCGGAATACTTCCCAGGTATCCTGGCCCCACAGGATATTGACCTGAGATCACTGTTTCGGTTAAAACGCTTGTCTCCTTCCTGCCGCGACCATTCCCTGCGGTGACACTTAATACAAACCTGCTTTTGCTCAGAAATATTATTCTGTTTTCCTCGTAGTGGAGCTAGTGACACCAACATCGTAGTAACACATACAAATATGAACTCCCGCACCCGGCCCTCCTTATTCGGAATCCAACCCACCTTCTTTCCATTCCAACCTCCCAGCTCAGTGCTGTATATCCATATTCTACCCCCAAAGGCACTAGTCTTGGCATGGTCTCTCCGCCGGTTTCATAGTATGACATATAAGAGATTAGCATGCATTTGACAAGTGCTCTTGGTGGCAGGCGGTGACACACAATCCGAATGGATTTAAGAAAGGCGCTCAAGCCTGGCACCTTTCTACCTGCTGGAGCTAGAGCATCCCATGTTTTAACTATATCATAAACGGCAAAAGTAAAGTCGCAAAAACTATGAAAAACATATCCCAGAAAGCGAAAAGAAGGAGGCCTGAAAGCCCAGGTTTTACCCGATCCGAATTTATTACGCGTCTGGACCGGACCACAAAGCCGTGTCCGCCCTTAGGCGCTGGTCGACGTGCCCCGGAACCAATGACACTGGAGTATATATACATGGAAGATGCCAATTACCAACACCAGTTTTGACCCCCCAGTGAAACAAAATTTTGGGCATGTCGAGTTGGAAGGGAGGAAGGGTGAACCATATTTCAATGCGCCATCTCTTCTAACCACAGGCGTTATGTCATATTTGATCTAAAAATATCACCTCCTGGGTAACCAAGCGACGGACCACCACTCGCCAGCCCGTAGCACACGCCCATCGCACTTCGATAGCGTCGATGGAAACCGCACCAATGGATTGGTTCGTTATTGGGCCACGATTTCGGTGTGAAGGGCATACCAGAGTACCTTGCCATCTTCCCAAGAGCGCCATGGAAATTTTGGTGGTAGTTCCCAGTGATTCGCTTCCATTATTGCGATAGCACGAAAAGTGAATGTAGTGTGAAAAGGGTGGCCAAAGTTACAATGTCATCGGTATGAACAAGCCTTTTCCCCTCCAGTGGAGATGTATTTATCCGCTGCTTAGATGTTACATATCTGCATGTATTGGGAGGTTGTCGCCGGCCACGGTCGCACATCGAGGATGAGTTGCATCCGTGAGGCGTGTGGTCTATTTGTATGCTTTATCACTATTGCCCTTCCTGCAGGAAGGTTCCTCTCGAGTGCTAGTAATTAGAAATGGATGCCAAACGCCATTTTCTTACACTGCATGAGCACTTAGTTGTGCCAATGGCCCACTACCCAGAATTCTTATATGGTGAATCATGATATAGTTGATGTGTGGCTTGCAGCACTTTATCTTCCACAGTTTGAATGTCTTTTTTTTTATACACTATTGAATTCTTGAATTAAGGGCTATGATTCTCAATTTGTAGATATACCAGTAGAGCAGTGTGGAGCTGGCCATTAAACTGGAACCTGTAACTCAGTAACATATATTGTGACTTCAGTTATACAAATCTGGAAATAGTAACATTTAAGATGCTTCATCTAGATCCTTTTAGACTATTCACTTCTCAATCATATATACTTAGAATATATATAAGATATAATTGAATTGAGTTTATATATAGTATAGTGTGACTTTATTATTTTGAAATATAGTGACTCATATCTGAAGTAAAAAATTATAATTATAAATAATAATATGAATTAGATAGTTTAAATAACAAAATAAAATTAATTAATTTTGACTATAGAGTCTTTATAAATTTCAGAATATCTTATATAATATTTTATAATATAGTATATCTTAAATTATAGTATAAAAAAAAAAAAAAAAAAAATTATTCAGTATACTAGCTATATAGATCTATTATCTGTAGATATATCTTAAGATAAATAAAGTGAGAAAATTAGCAATGAGGGTGAAATGACAATTGAGCAGTAATTATACTAATATTTTTATTTTAGAGAATTATAATATAGTATTTAGCTAAATATTTCTTTTCTCTATCTATTCTTTATATATTATTACTATATATATATATGTATATATATAAGTAGTCTTGATAATATACTATCTATATCATCAATACTTACTCTTACTTCAGTTCAAGTAGCTGTTCTGTAACTTAGATAATAATAGTACTGATATATTTAAATAAATTAAATTAATATAAATCAAGTTAAATTAGAGTTAATTTGAATTAAATTAAATTGAGATCTAATTTAATTTAAAATTAAGAGTCAAACTTTAAAATACAATAACTTAACTAAAATATATCTAAATTTAATAATCTTCATTAAGCTAGATTTTCCTAGATAAGACAAATCTAATAAGCTAAATTTTCCCAAATTTAGATATATTTTTGTCAAGTTATTGAATTTCAAAATTAAATATTGAATTAAAACTCAAATCAAATTAAATCTTAATTTAAATTGATTCCAATTGAATTGACTCTCAATTTAATTTAAATATTCAAATTAAAGCAAATTGAGATCTAATTTAAAATAATTTAATTCATTTTAAGTATTAGATAGTATCAGATATCTTAATAGATACTATATACTATATCTTTCTCTAATATACTGACTATTATTGTTCAATTTCATAACAAGTATATTTTATATCTTAGTATCTATCTTGCTATTCAATTTTACTCAATATATAACTTAATAGCTTTCAAAAATCTTCTATTTCAAGTACTTGATAAAGAGTATTTGAGTATCTCTAGAATATATATATTAGAAATATAGATTATAATAATAAAAAGAAACTTATAGATTATCAAAAGTAATAAGTTTTATTATTAGTAGTATTATTACTATAGTAGATACTAAAGTAGTTAATTATCTATTTTTATAAAAATTCTAATAGCTTCTAGTATTTAATATACATCTACTTATTTATTTCTCAGTTTTTAGTCTATTAAATATAGTTAATAGAGTTAATAATCTATAGTATACATAATAGAGAAGAAAAATATTATAATTAAGATAGAATTTTTTTTTTTTTTTAAAAAAAAAAAAAACAGATATAATTACTGAAAAAGAAGAGAAGTAATAATACTACATTTTGTATAATATAAAAAAATAGTGAATCTTATTTATATATACTATAAATTATTAATTTCTGACTTATTATAAAAGTTGACAAAATTCATCTTATCTTTTTAGTATTGTGATAATTGATCTAAATTAGTAATATGAATCAAAGAAATAGATATTTGATCATAGTACCTGAATCTGATTTTCTGATTTATTATAGTATAGAAATTATCTTTACTGTAGACATTATATCTAAAACATTATCAGTGAAACTATTATAACTTTCACAAATATTGAGATTTCACAAATGTTAAATCTTGATGATTGTCAAAGATTTAACAAATATCAAGAATTAATACTTATAAAAAGTAACTTATAGAAAACATAGTTATAACTTAGTTTCATATTTAGTAGCAAAATTAGCATACAAATCTATATAAATATCTCTAGTATCTAAAGTAAATAAACCTCAGGTTAAAAGAGTTTGAGTCTTACTCTGATTGTCTGATGAGATTAGATAGATATTACTTGTAACTCTGAGGAGAAGAAGAGTTATGAAAATCCACTATATTTTCCTAGTTATATGCTCACTACATTATAACTTAGTATCCATTGGCTGTTCATTTAAGATGAATTCCTTACTTTCAAGGTAAATAATGAACAACTAATATAAACTATTATCTAACTTTTGAAAATATAACCTATTATTTACACTTGATAAGTCTGGAAGCTATTCTGTAATATACAATTTGCTACTCCACTCTGAAGTCTGTTATCTGTACTCAATAAGCCTAGAAGCTGTCTTGTGATATATGGTTTGCTGGAGATAACAGAGCTAGGATTTGAAAAGACTAAGCCAAGAAACTCACAGAAAGGACCCTCAAAATCTATAATCAAAAAGATGATATCCTAGCTCTCATTAGATATGTAACCTATCAAGAATGGATGAAAGATACTATCAACTTAATAGAAGCCCTAGATTCTACTAGAAAAAAAGAAATTAACTACCTCTGAGATGCCTCCACTGGAGCCAGATGACTACATCTCAACATCAGAGATTAGAGACTTACAACCACAGAAGTCCCTGCCCAAGGACAACCTGCATCCAGCAAAGATATTGCACAGTATGTTTTGCTACACCCTGAAGCCAGACCCCTAATAAATGTCCACAAAGAGGAGTTTACGTCAGGAGGCAGAAATTGAATCTAGCGCATCCTCGTCAGAATTCATTGGTGTAAATTCTATACACAATCTCTCTCCAGTATTTTCGCCTTCACAGTCTTCCACTCGTAATTCCGTGGATTTGGCGAAGGCTGAGAAGAAACAGTGAAGAACTGCAAAGGGTCACTCGGACACAGTTTTGATTTGGTGATATGTATTGAATATATTCTTATAGCAAAAGAGAAAAGAATCTATACTCGCAAAACTGATGATATATAGAAGACCAAAGTTTATCTGTAGCTGTTTGGGACACCATGGCGCCAGGTTATGGGAGTTTACGTCAAGGAGCAGAAATTGAAATCCATCAGTAAATTTGGTGAGTAAATTCTTTGCATTGGATAATCTCACTCTCAGCACCATAGCCTTCACAATTTCATAGATTTGACAAAGGTCAAGAAGTGGTAAAGGATGGCAAAGGTCCTCTTGAACATATTTTGATTAATAATGCATAATTTATGCTTTAGAGCACATAGTCAAATACATTTGTATTGAGAAGGAAATACAAAAAAGAAAAGTTGGCATTGAAACCGGTGATATATATGAAATGCCTCCGTTTATCTGTAGCTAGCTGATTGGGACTCCGTGGTGTCGGGTTATGGGAATTTATATCAGGTGGCAGAAATTGAATCCAGGATAACTTCGTTATAAGACATCAGTGAATCCAGCGAGCATTGATAGTTTCGGTGTCAGTATCTTTACCATTGCGGACATCCATTTGCAATTCTGCAGATTTAGCCAAGGCCGAAAGGAAATAGCGAAGGATGGAAAAGGCCCTCTTATTTGATAATGCATACTTTATGCTTTAGAGCACACACTTGAACATATTCACATTGGGATGGGAATAAAAAATAGAAATGCATTTCACAATTAATTATTGATGATACATGGAAGACCTCAGGTTATTTGTAGCCATGGCATCAGGTTATGGAAGTTTAAGTCAGGAGACAGAATTTAAATCCAGTACATCTTCGTTGAAGTATGTCACTGGATACTGTGAGTAAATGCATAATTTCGCTCTTATCATATTCGTCCCATTCGCAATCCTGCAGATTTGGCGAAGGCTGAGAAAAACGGCGAAGTACTGCGAAGGGCCCTCGAACATGTTTTGATTTAGTGATGTATATTTTATACTTTAGAGTGCATATACAAACGTATTCATATTGGGATGGTAATACAAAAGAGAAAAGGTATCAGTAAAACTGGTGATATATTGAAGACCTCAGTTTATCTGTAGCTGTTTGGGACCCCGTGGCAGGTTATAGGAGTTTACATCCAGAGGCAGAAATTGAATCCAGCATGTCTTTACAGCGGATTAGGCAAGTAAATTCTTCGCATTGGATAATCTCGCTCTCAGCATCTTCATCTTCATGGGCATCTGTGGATTCTGCGAAGGCTGAGAAGAAATGGCGAAGAACTGCGAAGGGTCAGTCAAGCATTGTTTTGATTGGGTGATGCATTTTTTAGCATATATGAATACATTCGTATTGGGATGGAAATGCAAAAGAGAAGAGGCGTCAATAGTGGATTGCCAAATGGTGATATATGGAAGACCCTGTACTCTGTTGCTTCAGGTTTTGAGAATTTACGTCAGGGAGCAGGAATTGAATTCAGCACATCTATGTCAGAATCCACCAGTGGATTTGGCGAGTAAATTCTCTGCATTGTATAATCTTACTCTCAGAATTTTAGCTTTCACTGACATACTTTATAATTCCGCGGATCCAGCTAAGGTTGAGAAGGAACGATGAACAACAACAAAAGGCACCCCGAATGCTGTTTTGATTTGGCAATGCATATTTTATGCTTTGGAGCACATACACTAACTCATTCGTATTGGGATGGGAATACAAGAGAAAATGAATTATTGAAACTGCGGAAGACTGGAAGACCCCAGTTTTCTGTAGCTGTTGGGACTCTGTGGCGTTGGGTTATGGGAGTTTATATCAAGAGGTAGAAATTGAATCCAGCACATCTTTGGAATATCAGCGGATTCGGCGAGCAATTTCTTCGCATTGCATAATATAGCTTCGCCTTCGCGGATTCGACGAAGGCTGAGAAGAAACGGCGAAGGATGGCAAAGGTCCTCTCGAAAACGGTTTGATTTGATGATGCATATTTTATGGGATGGGAATACAAAAGAGAAATGTGTTGTAGGCATTGATGACTTGTTAATGTATGGAAGACTCCAGTTTATCTATAGCTGTTCGGGATCCCGTGGCGTCGGATTAAGGGATTTTACGTGTGGAGGCAGAAAATGTTTCTCACCACTTGTTAATTAAATATATGGGCCTGGTGCAAGACAACGTTGCGCGTCGTTGCTCAAACCGGCAATCTCGTCGCCCTGTTTCAGAATGACATTGTGCAAGAGGCGAGCCTAGCGACACAAGGGAGGACACCTCGACCAAGATAGAGAATGTCGCGAAAAGAGGGCTGCGGCACACAGTGATCGGTATAAACCTAGAGTCGGGCGTATTGAAACAGCAAGGACAATGGAACACGGCAGAGATGAAGGGCGGTAAAGACATTGATGGATGAAGGGGTAGTGGTGCACATGTGAATGACGCAGTCGAAAAAGGCGCTTGACTGGGACGAATCAATGTCAGACAATGGTTGTGACTAGGATGGTAGATTTGGTAGTCAATCCAAAAGCCTCGTTCACAGGTCTTGCTTGACTAAAGCCAAAAGTGGCATTCTGTTTCCCTATATCTTCTATAGCATTGTGCATTGAGAAATGAACAAAGAATCAATAATTCCGCGCCCTTCAGCCCATTTTTTTCCCACAAACACGACGTCATATTTTTTCCACCGAAAATAACCAAACCTCGCTTAGAATCAATTAGCTCATCCCACTCTCTCAACATCCTGATTACACCATTGCGATTAAAAATGATAGTTTGCCCGATACATAAACTATAGGGCTGCTTCATGACCATCGGAGTTCTTCTTTACGGACTTTGTTCTTCGAGCTAGCATGGATCTGAGAGATTGTAGTCGGCCTTCATGAAAAAATTTGAGCGCTAAAATTTGTGACTTATAACAAATCACGTATACTTACTCCTCCTAACGAAATGGAAGGGCTCCCTCCTTTGCGACATACATGGTGAAGTACCGGTTCGTCAGTAGGGGTCCTATTTCTGTTGAGGTCCGTCGCGGACAAAATAACCGATCGAATCAAACTTGATCGCGAACCCAATTTAAAACAGTAATGACACCTGTTAGCTTAATTCAGCCTCAAATACTACAACGACGACGCATCAGGTTCAATATAGCGATGTGTTTGAAACAAGCTCCAGAAGTTCTAATTCACGCTCTATCTTTGTAAGCCTGGCGAACTGTCTCTTGCCAAGCCGTCCCCAAAGCACCCGTAGTCATCCCGTGCTCCAAGAGGTGGCCGGTATTGCAAGGTATGATGATTCTTCTGTGCATTATATTCTAATTTCGGGGACCGAAGTTCCAGACGATGTCAGCTGGCATGTCAGACCTGGCGTTGAAGTGGGAGATCAGATCGCTGTCCATCCAAAACGATGGACGGCATGGATGAGGATGTTGGTGGCGCCGAAGTTGCAGCTGGAAACCACAAGCCCTGCAACGACATCGCGCGTCTGCAAAATTTTGTCGCGCAAGTTCATCGTTTGTCTGTGCAATCACACTGTCTCTCTCTTTGTATGGCCAACAAATGACTCCTTATGGCCCATCGCTTATGTGTTTTTTTCAGGGGTTCCTTTATCAACTGTATATTTGATGAACCGGCCTACTCTTCGAGAATTGTCCTTGGTGCTTTCACAAGCGCGAGATCACCCAATTCACCCATTGTGCAAAATGAAGAAACCATTTTACTGAGGTAGACATTGATCAAGAAGAGATGTTCAAACATCGAGAATAAAGTGATCAATGTCACACGAAATTTTCTGAAGGGAGAAAACAACTATTTTAAACATATGTTATTCAAACATCCAGGGATGTTCCCATAAAATATCCACCCCGTTAAACCTGCCCTTGCTCAAGACCTTGCCCTTGACACGCGCCTGGCATTCTATCTCTCCCGACAACCTGTCCTCTACTATTACAAAAATTGCTTCCATGTAACTAATCGCACGCTCATTGGCTTCGTACTCCTTAAGACGGACGGGGTCAAAGAAGTCATCCTCATCCTTATCACGTTTTGCAAGCTCGGCGACCTTATGATCGAAATACTTGTCCGGGATGTAGGGCAGCGGCAACAACACTATCTTCCAGTGATTGCGCAATGCGTCCGTCAGGATCAATTTCCACGGAGCAGGTGGTGGCTTGGTTTTCTTGGCGCCCACCACCCGCAGATACACGGCCAGCATTCCGTATGCTCTTCGCAACTCCGGTAAAATCACTTTATCGGTGGCTGCATTCACGGCGACCCCGCGGTTGACCAGAAACGGAATAAAGCCCTCAAGTGTGTTGTCCCACCAATCTTCACATGGAAACGTTTCGCTTGCCCACAGCTGCCGGAGAGTGTCGACGGCGTCCGAATGCACGGAGCACAGTCCCGAGTCGATGAGCACCCGCGCCTTCGGGATATTGGTTTCCCCGATAGCGAGGAGCATGACGCGCTTCCACGAGATGATTGGGGGAGCGCTTTGGAAGACATGGCGGTAGAGGCCGGGCATATCCATACATACGTAGAGGTAGTCTTCGGTAAAGGTGAAGTCGTCGCCCCAGAGCCAGTCCCATAGTTCCTGGGTCTTTTGATCGCATGCGTCGGAATTGTTCATTTCATCCTGACCATGTATCCGGGCGCTGATATACGCGGCCATAAGCTTAACCGAACGCTCTTTTTCGACGCCGAATTCTTCCACGAGCATTTTCATCAACCCGGTAGAGCAGTTGCACCTATGTGCGTGCATCCACAACTTTTGTTTGTAGTGCATCCACAACTTTTGTTTGTAAATTGTGTTGAATTTTCTACTCTCACGGTCA
Source organism: Jimgerdemannia flammicorona (assembly GCA_003990745.1). Classification (NCBI taxonomy): domain Eukaryota; kingdom Fungi; phylum Mucoromycota; class Endogonomycetes; order Endogonales; family Endogonaceae; genus Jimgerdemannia; species Jimgerdemannia flammicorona. The sequence continues at coordinate 13,204 of RBNI01000233.1, read as the reverse complement.
AAGGCGAGCAGAAACCTCGTGGCTTCCAGATTATCGCATTCGATGGCTCGGAAAACGATATTTTCTCCGCGGTAGTCGAGCAACTGTTCCGCTTCGTCGCAGGTGACCAGGTACTTGGCCAGATCGCCGCAATCGTTGTGCTGCAAAAGCACGGCGGTAAGGACGTTGTACTCGTGGCGGTTACAAGAAGGGTACACGCTCGCACCGTAACGATGTATAAGGTCACCGATCATTGCGCGATGGTAGGCGTCCGGACGGCAGGCAAAACGTGCGAGAACCCAGCCGTTGGCGTAATCGACGGGCGCACCTTGCTCTATCATGAAGATGGTCTCCTCCTCTTTGTACCAGAATGCGACATGCATCAGCACGCCGGCACGAAGGTGAAAAAACCTGCGCGGATACCGGGAGCGGAGCATCCGGAGGACATCCAGGTCGAAGAAGTTGGAGTTGTGCGGAGCAGGGACTTTGAGGTACGCGCGGGACTGAGGCTCCGGCGAACCGAGCCGGTGGTCGCCGAAGGCATTTTTCCAGGAGGATTCGTCCGTCCGCCTGGTTCGGCAACTGTCGTGGCTCCCCCGCCACAGCAGCGGCTGCTGTGCCAGCCATTCGGTTTTGACCCAAGGGGTGTAGGCTAGTTCGAGGAACTGGCGTGATACGAGGCACCATGCTCGCAGGTCAGTTAGGGCGATGATTTCTTCGTGGACGTGTATAGGTAGCTGGGTAAAGTGCATTGCGGTGCCGAGGAAGGAAAGGCTGGAGGACTGCGGACTTATCTCGAATTAATTAAATTGGGAGCGCTGCGCCATGCCATTCATGCCATTCATGGTTAGACAAATTGGTGTTATGACTTGTAAAAAGACAAATTGGCGTTACGCGTGGTTTGGGAACCCTGTCAACAGAATTCATTCACAGCCACACTCCTCTTTCGTCATTCCGACGCCCACAGTCTACGAAAATGACCTACCCGCAATGGCGAATCCCCGGGTGAGGGACCACCCGATTTTTTGCCCACTCGATTTTTCCCGATGCGTACAATCCTTCCATATAATTGTGTGATCTTTCAAACGTGGATCTCATTGTGTATCTGTTGCGGTCCGAGAGTGTGAGTATGAGTATAATTAATTATACGTCTTTTCCGTGGTCACAGTATGGGCATTCACCTAAAGAGTATATATATACCTGAAAGTTTGGATTGTGGAGTGCGCACTTTACATACTCTGGCGCAGTGTGGAGTCGATCATAATGTCGTGTTTCCTGTTAATTTATTAAAATCAAAAAGATTATCGTGAGCGATATATTCGCATAAGTTTTGGAAGTATTTCAGTTCAGAGATTCTGATATTATGTGATGGGCCTTGCGCTAAAATGGTTGTCGTCTATCTGTGATAAGAACCTTTTCGCACTTGCAGGATAACATGAATAAAATTTTCACCAGTTACAAGATAAGAGGATAGTGTCAGATAATAATTGATGAATAATACGGGAGCAGCCGCCGCCTTTAGAAAAGAACTCAACTTTCTGTTTCGTTCGTCATTTATCCCAACTTCACTGACATGGACGTTGACGAATCGTGTATATATGTATTTTGATGAAATTGCCATCATTTAACAATCTTGCTATAATTCACTTCTTGTTGTCATCACAGTTTTGAACTGATTTACAGGGTCTACGAGAATGAATATCCCCTCGGGCTTGATGAAAACGGAAACAGTATTCTCCGCATACCTGCCAGTGGTGCCACAATACGTCCGGCCGATGTAGTCCATCGTATTGAAAACAGCTGAGGAATTCGATTTCAGTGACCCTATGGAGCGCTTTGCGTATCTTTATACCTACATGCCCGTGCATATTAGACTAGTGCAAATGGCATTTGAGAATTGGAGTGACGAAGAGGATGGTAAAGCGGACACGCTCTTCAGGTACGGACAATCGTCAAGTTTACGGATTGGCAATCAATATAGTAGTTCGCGACTGATTTTAAATTCTCCAAAAGCTTCGACAGCGTCTCCGTTTGTCGCCTTGGTGGCGGTCCTGGCAGCGAAGTCGTCGGCCTCCTGCGTCACCTATACCACCCACTTACAACACAAAGACCCGTCCTCTCCTTTGCTATCTACGATCGCGAAGACCTTTGGAGCGAGACATGGAAAGTGTATGGATGGAGCTATGTATGTCATTCAGGCTCACGATGACATCTACCTATTGCCCGCTGAATCTAGGCGATGTGGCCACGGAGTCAAAACTCCAGCTAAGGAGATTTGATAACTTTGATTTCTTTACCCTTGTCAAGTTCCGGTCATCCGGTTGTACTTCGGAAACCGTTGTGCGATGCCTGACGTACATATTTTCTCAGGTAAAGATAGGCGCTTATGTGTTGTATGTTGACACCAACTTTCCTATCTACAACAACTCTGTCCGTCGGATTCTGCCAAAGATCAAGTGGGTCGAAGTGTTCTATCTTTCGTCAAAGGGTCCATATATTTGGCGATGAACAGAAGAGTGACCTTGGGGATTATTTGCCATTTTTCGGGGAGAGGAACCCTCTTTTTAAACCTAAAATTAAAATTGCCGTTTAGCATGTAGCATGTAGCATGTAGCATGTAGCATAGTATGTGATGTATTTGTCTATCATCCTGATAAATTAAAGAGATTTCTACATGGGTTCTGGACGAGGCTTCGCTGAAATGTGTCACGGGGAAATCACTCCCGCAAGTCCCCTTTTTTTAATTTCCCGTGCTCTCTAGGCGCACTAAAATAAATCGCTTCGACACTCTGCACCGAATCTTGCTTCACTTCCTCCACAACACCGATTCGAGCCGTCAGTTTGACCTTCGAAAAGACAAAGGTTATCTCGCGTTCTGCTCGGGCCTGCGTGAAATCCTCGAAGTACCCAAGCTAAGAACACGGAGCGCGGGATTGCCGTGAAGAGATCTCTTGTGCAAGAACTGCTTTATATCACCACCCATGTCAAGGTTGGCTTTCCTCGTTTGTATTCATACTCGCGCTTTCCTTTACTTTTGATCCCTCCGCTCCTTTTCGATTTTTAATTTTTTATATGCAACTGATATGCAAGAGGGCGAAAGCATAAGTCAAACCGTGCAAGAAAGCAAAAGAATAAGGCAAACCGTGCAAGAAAGCGAAAGAATAAGTCAAAACGTACTAGCAATCCGCAGGCACGGACGGCTTTCGAAGTTGTTCAAGTACACCATCAACTGCAAAGGGTTTCTCCGCGAACTGCTTATTTTGCGGCAGATAATCATAATAGCGAAACTAATAAGATGGTTTGCGTTTTATTTATGTCGATAGCTGTTTCGCACGCATAATCTGTGAGCTGTTAACCAATTTTTTTTTTTTTTTTTTTTTTTTTTCCCGATATCCAGTTCAAGAATTTGTCTGAAAGTCAAACCCTCGCATGTGATGACGAATATAAGGGCAACACGGGGCAAAAACCTTACATTACCGATGAAGAATTTGACAATATTATTAACAACAATGAGCAACTCGACCTATCGGATTCAGAAATAGCACATTACGCCATCAAGCAAGAGGAAATTAGGAATGACGATGCACAGCTCGAGGAACCTTTGACGATGCGTTACCCAATAGGTGAAGACTCAACTGACATTTGGGTCCTGCCGTCTGGTAGGTCCGCGTATGATGTCATCCGGACACCATTGTCGGACGTGCATAAGTACAAGTGGGTATGAAATTTATTTATTTATTTTTTATTTTTTTTATTTTTTTATTTTTATTTTTTTACATTGTTACATGTTGGTAGTTGTTCTCTCATTGATTTATAATTCCAGTCCCAGTCAGTTTGGTATCATCCGCTTGGGTGAAGGGGTTCGCCAACCCCAGTCAATCAGCCATGGTGACTGGGTGTATCTCCAACGTTCGTTTAACCTACCGCGGGATTACATGTCAGACAAGTGTGAAAAGGTGCTAATGATGTTTGCCCAGACGGTGAGTGTCAATCAGGTTTACAATTTCAATGGATTGAAAAAAATCTTTCTAAAACATTGTTTAAATCTACTTTAGGATTCGCAGAGTGATATTAAGAAGTACTTGACCGAGGCACGAACGTCATGGCAGGATGACGAACAATTGAACTTTTTTGTTGAAGTAATGAATATGTTGTAAGTATTTAGCATAAAAAATATTCACCCGTCTTTCTTACTTCTTGCTAATATCCGGTGTGAATTCAGTATCAATACAGTCTTCGTGGCCAACACTGCCCTTCGTAGCCCATCCGCTAACAAGTCAACATTAGGTGCTCTGCTAATCCATCCCATTTTCAATTTGTTGATGGCTCTTGGGACTCGCGGAAATGAGTATCATCCGTAAGTACTCCAGTAAAGCCTCCATGCCCTGGTAACGATTATGTTGGCCTCCAAACCAATCCATCAATGCATTCTCACAGAGGAGAAATTTTCTCGGCCGCAAGTGCACGCCAGCGTGCCTTCCGTCGCCGGCCTACAGACGTTGAGGGCCGCCCTGCAGACGTTGCGGACCGCCCACTCGGACACAAGGTTGACAGCCTCTTCATCACAGCGGGCACCGAGATCGGCCTTGTCGTGATATCGGGTGGGCCATGTACCCATGACCTTCCACTTTATATCAAAAATCACATCCAAGGTCTCTGGTGTATGAGGGACCTACTCAATGATATTGCCGTCACATCTGAATATACAACGGGAGGATTTGCCATTATGCGTCAAGTGACGGTTTTCTTTGTTCAAACGCACGGTAGTTATACATTATTGCCTCTTTTACATCGGTTCTAATGTGATTTTGTCGATATTATCCTTAATTCAATTATTATACCACTTTGATTGTTTAGGTTTGAATGTTGAAATATGGAAGATGGATCTCCCCATCAAGGGGGTCTACAGAGCAATGCTCCTTGGGTCCTGTAGAATTCCAATCACGTGGCAGAACAAGGGAGATCTCTTGGTTATGCTATTACTTCTCTGGGAATTGAAGGTAATCATGTTCAGAAAATTTGACTTTCCGCATGCTCTGTATCCAGCTGGCTATAATGAATATATTTCTCTCTATCGACAGGAGGCTATGGTGACCACAGCTGATCTACTCAATAAGCTTAGGGCATCTGCAACCATGGCTAATCTCAGGAATCGCGCCAAATTCAACACTGGAACCCAGCCGGAACGACTCAGTCGATTAGTTATCAAGAATTCTCAGTCTACGCCTGTGGTTGGCCGGAACACTAAAGAGAGCCCGCACGTTGAATTCATTCATGGACATTGAATTTTGAAATTGGAACCATTTAGATTTATATTAGGTCGTTCTGAATAGTGATAGTTTTCCTATATTGCCAATGTTTTACCATATGAAAGCTGTACACCATGGTGAGCTCAACACAGATGTTTTTTTTTTTTTTTTTTTTTTTTTTTTTTTTTTTTTTTTTTTTTTTTTTTTTTTTTTTTTTTGAATTTTCCAAGAGTTGAAATCATATTCCATTCCTCATTGATTGAAATTCAACCGATATACACTACCAGAATCTCAGGAGCCTTTTAGATATTTCCGAAAACCAAATGGATGATATATAGCACCAAATTCACAGTTTTATAACAATGTGACGGCGTGATCACGACAATGGACGTCGGCAGTATTCACCGCGTAGCAATATCAGTTTGCATTATAATAATAATAAGGAAATACAATAGCTGATGATTCTTCTGCGGGATCAGCGCAAGATTACAACGAAATGCCTCGTCTCGTTCAAGTTCTTTGCCGCATGGTGATGGAACGTCTAAAGGTCGGAGCGGGTGTAAAAAGGTTGGCGGTGGGTCGTTTTCCGATAGCCCAAGAGAGGAAGAAGCAAGCAGCCCATCTCTCCGTCCTACTGCCGTCCCAGCCACGCAAGAGGATCCACTCTGTAAGTTTGCTATCATGACTTATAACGCACTTTGGTAGGCTGTGTTCAGGTTATACTCTATAGTTCATGCCCTATTGAGATCGTGGCCTAGTCGCTAATTAGCAGGTGACGATTTGAAATGGGTAATCGTATCGCCGTCTCATGTATCTTGGGAAAGAACACCAAGGTTTTGTGCCCTATAACCGCCCTTCTGAGACCACGGTACACGCCCCTTGTTTTGGGTACCTTCCAACAACACGCTCTTAAAATCACATCCGCTCTTTCCTCTATTCCACCCATCTCATCTGCAGAAGTCCACCACGTGTAGGGTGCCTACGAACCAGGGTTCGGTGAGAAAGGGTGATTATTTGACTAGAATGAAGTGATAAATATTTGTTTTGTCTGTACACATTATGCCATTTCTGATTCCAACCTTCACTATAGGGGGTCAATTTAATCTACCAGCCGTATACCAATTGCAGCCGCCTTCCTCAAACTCCTTCTCAAACGTGGTGGTGCTGAACTTGGGTGGAATAACGACAACAAGAGGGTGGCTAAGAAGCCGCACATGAGGCCGCGAACATTGAATAGTGGCATGACGAGCAAAGTGCTGTCACTAGTGGTTGTCTGGATTAATCGAGTTCATGATCAGGTTAATGCTTCTGGTCATATTGCCATCATTAACTGAGCCAGGAGCAAGTAATGAATGTTTCAATAGAAAAAATTTAAAATATGCATTGCCCTTTGGCCGTCCTATCGTACCCACCCATATGCAACAATAGCGCCACGTCGTCAGGTTCGGTTTTCAATGTTGTGTGTCTCATCCGCTCCCTTCCTACTTTTCGCCATGCTAACCACTTTCTTTGCAGGTTCCCATCCTCGCTGTCTTCACAGCGGGAGAATCCCCGGGGCCTCTCTTTTCGATAGGTCATAGCCGCCGACTTGGCGTCGTCGAGGTAGACCTCCCTGTAGGCCTGTGATTTGTCGATCAGTTTGGTCCCAGGTGACGTCTTAGTCTCGATAGTGATGTCACATTCTCAATTGTGATATCGTGATGAAACATTGTTGCGTGCCTTAATTTTATTTTTTTATTTTTATTTTTATTTTTATTTTTTAAATCACGGGCGAGGTAAGTGGGGAGTAAAAACACAAGCTCCACGTCCGTTTGTTGATGTCATTCTCACACCCCTTTTTGTTTCATATTCGCTTATAGATTCAAGAAGGCACCATCACCATTCATCTTGGCCTTCGAGTTTCTAAAATCAACCTAAAGGTTGCCAAAGCTAGATTCAACGACATGATTAATGATGCCGTCACCGTCAAACAATTCTTCTCAAACTACGCACCCAATAAGGGGAACAAAACGAGAGAATTCCACCGCGGTCAGATCGATCGGCTAAGTGGCAATAATAAACGTTTGGTCGTTGCATTTGTTAAAAAGTTGTTGTAGTGTTAACTTGCCTTTTGATGCAGAAAAGTGGTGGAATGTAGTGAAGAATATTTTAATTTTATTTATTTATTTATTTTGTTATAAAGTCTATGATCAGAACTAGGTATTTCGTACCATATACTCATTCGCAGATATGTGATTATTTCGGTGTGCAATACCTGACCTAAAGGTCATTGCCGTCGTGGATTTCATTGTCTCCAATCACTCCCTGCGTTCGCAATTTCGTTGTTCCGCATGACTGAATTATGCGAGAGCCATAGTGAAAAATAAGCAACCTCTGAGATTTTGTCGGATATGCGATATCCCTTTGCGATTGGGAATTGTAAGACACTGAAAAATACATATATCGGTAAAAGACCACCGATGACAACAAACCTTTTTCCCGAGCCTCGTTATCGAAGAACACATGGCCTGCTGCAAGTGGGGAACGGTCACTTTGAATAAGGTATTGATGTCGAACGAACTGTACCATGCCGGTAATGCAGAGGGGAGAGCGGCGGGATCAGCTAATGAGGCGGTGTGTGCTACATATATGTTTGTGCTGAAAGGGAGAGGTAAATGCAATTTTTATTTATTTATTTATTTTATTTTGTCTCACATTATCCTAAAACGGTTTTCTAAGAAGAGGTTCCGGAACATAGTGATTCTCTGTAATATATATATCATCAACGTTCGGCGACGATTTGCCAAGTGCGAACGACGACGCTTAAAGGGCGACAATTTACAAAGGGCGCAAGGTGTCGACGATTTGCCAAAGCGCAAAACACGGAGGCGACTCGTAAAGGCCCATTATTAAAAAGACGGTGATTTGCTAATGTGCAGCAATTTGGTAATAATGATGATGAAAGGGAGACAATTTGCAATTAAAGAGAGACCATTTGCCAAGAGTAGGCGACGATTTGACAAAGGGTTACGTTTTGGCGACTGATGTCTTTTTGAACCAGGACGTTCGGAGCACTAGCTGCATATACCCAAGTCAGTTGGCAATATCTAAGCGAAATTTGGAAAGCAATCATGGCACATAGAAATCAGTACATGTACACTCCTTGCACCTGAATTGATGGCAGAACACCAGTCATATATTCCTTGACTTGTTTATCAGCAGTTTTTGAGGTCATTTCCAACCATCTTTAGTCTGAGCACTGAACTCAAGTTCTTTGCGAAAATTATATTTTATTACAAGGCGATAGATTTCTATATTGGGTTGAGACAATCATTATCAGAAGAAGCACGTATCGGCTGGAGATGCATGGTCCCTCTTAGGTCGGATATTATGAAATATTCGGGGTTCAGTCGCTTAACATATCAAAGCTTCGAATGATATTGCAGAGCCATTTAATCGATAATAAATCCTTGAATACTCTTTGTAACGGTTGTTTAGGATATGCATTTGACAAATGCACCTCGCAAGTTATATCAATATATCTACTTCCTGACCCTGCAAGATTGTCGCATGTTTGGGTTTCAATAAAACGGTATTTTTAAGAACTCTGTTTTCATCACAAGTCTTGATTTCCTCAAGTGAAGGAGTCGGAAGATTGGAGGACATACCGAATATTTATTTGGTGATCAAGAGAAGAGTACGCAAAGTGGAAGTCTTTTTCGTAAGGTGTTTTATCCATGTAAAACATTCTACAGACTCCGTAATCAGAGGTTCAGAATTTAATTTGGACAGAGGGGCATAATGAAGACTGCTGTAGATATGAACCGTGAGAATGCCTGTCTGTGGATGACTTCTGTGTGCTGACGGGTCGGTTTCTCAAGACGATGCTCTAGGTGTGCAGCAGTTTTAGCCTTGCCTTGCAATAATAGGGTTGCAACTAGACAAAGGTTCGCCGTTAGTCTATACTGCCGAGGTTGCAATGCAGCAAGGCTTTTTAACTCAAAGGTGTTTATACATTATACCCGTTTTTGAGTTTCATCTCATTTACTGATGTGGTCCAGGACATTTAATTGGGGTTCGCGACCACTGCTTACTTAGTTATCGTCATCATTCTGCACTTATTCATTACATTATTCTGCTCCATACTTAGTTGTAATTATTCTATACTTAGTTATCATTCTATACTTAGTTATTATTCTGTACTTGTAATTATTATCATTATTCTATACTTTGTACTCATAATCTTAGTAATCTTAAATTTAAAAATTTAAAATAAAGATTTTGAAAGAGATCAGAAGATCCATTACTATAGACTTAAAGGCCGAGCTCTGGACTAAAAGCCAGAACTTTAGAACTAAAAAATCAGAACTGAGTTCTAGAATATCTCAATATATACATATATAAGGACTTGAAATATTTTATAATAATGTTAAAACTATATAAAGCATTATATATAGCCATATAATAGACTGAAGCTTACAATTCTTTCATATTTGCTTATCTTCTGTTTATTTTAAAGAGAATAGTATTATCAATAAGAGAGTATACACTCTAGCTAAGTCTCTGAAGCAAAACATAATCTTAACTGAGTTAAATCTCTCTAGTATATTAGAACTGTGTGAAGCATCATATATAGTTGCATAATGGAATGAGGCTTACAAACTACATATGTTTGCTCATCTTCTCTTCAGTTTAAAAAGAATAGCATTGATAACCTTGACTGAGCTGAACCTCTCCTGTACATCGAAACTGTGTGATGGAATGAAGCTCACGATCTGTGTGTGTTCGCTCATACCCTGTTCATTTTAAAGATAATAGCATTGGTGATGAGGGGCACGCGCCCTAGTCAAGTCTCTGGAGCAGAACATGACCTTGGCTGAGCTGAATCTCTCTGGTATATCAGAACTATGTGAAGCATTGTGTGCGGCTGTGTGATGGAATAAAGCTCACAATCTGTGCATGGTCACTCATCCCCTGTTCATTTTAAAGGGAGTAGCATTGGCCAAGAGGGGGCATGCGCCCTAGCTGAGTCTCTGAATCTGAACACAACCTTGACCGAGCTGAATCTCGAAAGTATGTCAGAACTGTGTAAAGCATTGTGTGCAGCTGTATGATAGAATGAAGCTCACAAACCATGCATGTTCACTCGTACCCTGTTTATTCTAAAGGGAATAGCATTGGCGACGAGGGGGCACGCGCCCTAGCCAAGTCTCTGAAGCAGAACATGACCTTGGCTGAGCTGAATCTCCCCTGTATGTCAGAATTGTGTGGAGCATTGTGTTCAGCTGCGTGATGGAATGGATCTCACGATCTGTGCATCCCTGTTCAATTTAAAGGGAGTAGCAATGGGGTATGGTGGCCACCAACCTATAACTGAAGCGCAGACTTCTGGCTTCAATAATGCGTTTATTTTGGGCCGGATCAATTGCCCAACTGGAAAGGAATCCAGCCACCGAGAAGAAGGCATGGGCCGATTCAATCTGGCCCACCTACGCCATCGGAAAACCACCAGATACGAGAGGGCCTGGAGGACCAATTACCATCAAAGGACCAATAAATATGACGATGCCCGGAGTATTACGAGCAATTGCGGACGTCCAATTGTTCACAGGCGGAACGCAGAAAGTAAAGGAATTCATCAGCGCAGTCAATATCGTCTGACGCAGCTGCAAACAAAGCCTACTCGCATAGGCTCATGGCGAGCATCGTAGATCCCATTGGGGACGCTGAATAACCCATAGAACCCATGTAGGTTGCCAAGGCAGCTGTGATTACGGGAATGGCATATTCGAGCGGTGGCATTGACGGTGGTGAATGCGTCAAATGAAAGTGTCGACCGTGTCAACTGGCTACCTAATCGGAGTATCGTTTCCAATTTTGTAAATAAATAAACAATTATGTGATAATGTTTGAAATCGTAATTGTGTTGCCTACCATACATTAGTGCTAACACCTCCACTGTGCCTGAACTAGAACCATGTTATCAATACATTATTATGATGTGTATCAGATGGTGGGGATTTTGTCTGAGAAGACAGTTTATTGCGGGACTTTCAACTCTTCTCTTTCAGCAGTCCAGATAGCAAAATTGGATTAGGCAGCACAGTTCAGACGCCAAATGGTGAAAATGGGCATCCTCTCCTTGGTCCTTCTGTCCTAAATTCCGGAGGGTGTTTTAGAGCGTACAATGAAATTATATAACCTAGTGAATATATATATATTAAAAATTATTTCACAAAAACATTCATTAGCGATGTATGTACGCAACTCAATGAATACAGAATTTTTTTTTTTTTTTTTTTTTTTTATATAGGCTTGAAAAAGGAACTTTATTATATATGGTCCATAAAATCTGAAGTTAAAGGTGTAGTGAAAACAGATCAAGGCTTCTGAACTGACCAACCTTTCACAAACAAGCAAGCTGTAAAAGCAGCTGGATATCGGTTGGCAGCAATACCATGGCAACTATTCACGTCAATCTCTGTATATACTACAAAGCGAACTGATTCAGAAATTCACTTTGGTGGGGGTTCCAACTTGCCGACTCCCGTGGTAACTCATTTCCGTGGTCTACTACTCAATCCACATATAATTGATTCACCGACGCTAAATTTCCGTAGAGCCAGGGGGCATTTGTCTCACTGTAGGCGAAAATGAAAATGGTCGTGTGGAGACGAAAACGATCCCTATGGAGATCTAGAACATATTTAATACCTACATGAAACGTCCTACGTTTTGTACACTGATGGAAGCTTGTACCAAAGGTGATGTTGTCAGACAAAGTTTCCTTTGTAGTCCGCCTGACGAAGTCGTGTAAAATGCAAAGCGGATATCTGGATACTCCGGATAATGGAGGCGTCTATAAATACTCAATGAAATAATGTAAATAGGCGCAAGTGGATGTGATATCGTCGACATGTAGTGGTTTTCCGTCCCTTACTTATCTGGGCCGGCCATGGCGACTCCCGAGAGACGTCTTAGGGCATGTGCTCGAATTGTCCGGAAACCACCAGGAACAGGAAATCTCGGCAGGATTGGGAGGAAAGGGTTTCATATGGCCATTCTCTTCAACAAATTTTTTATTATAAAACCCATGAAGTGCATCAAAGGTATATGTACTTGGTCCTTTTTAATCTGTCCTTGTTTATTGTGGCTTATGTGGGCACAAGCAAGGGAGGAATAAATCCTTAGTTTAATAAAAGAAAAAGAAAAAAAAACATACAATTCAGGCTCAAGCAAGGATGGGCAATCAATATAGTAAACCTTTTTTCAAGAAAACCATTTACAGTGAAATACGAAATCAGCCTTCTCTTTCCAATTTGGATTCCTTCAAAAATGTATTTCAATATCGTTTGGTGAACTTGATAGGCATATCAAGAGGAATTAGCAAGGGGTGTTCCCCATGGCATAGCTGGATCTTATCGGCGTGGATCGATCCCTCGGGCAAGTCGAACTCATACTTCCTTACTATTTTTTTAAAAAAAAAAACCAGATTATTTCTAAGAGGTCAATTTAACGTACAAATATGACATCTTTAAACAGGAAAAACTTACAGAGCATAGCCAAAATGGTCCTCATTTCGGCCTGTTATAAGGGTCACATTAACAGATACGGGTCTCATGTTTAGTATACAAAAAACCTGATATATTGAAGCCATAGAAGATTAACGTACCATAGCCAAGCCCATCCCCACGCATTTTCTTGGCCCGCCACTGAATGGCAACCATGACCACACGTTGTTGGGCATCTGATTCAACTTCTGAGGCTCATGCCTCGCAGGGACGAAGGCGTCTGCGTCGTCGCCCCACACCTTTCGGTTGTGCATGAGGCAGTAGATGTCGACAGTAATGACAGTGCCGGCTGGAATGTGGTAACCACCCAGTTGAAGTGGTTCAGTAGTGATGCGGGGCTGATTTTCCTTAAGTGTGGATACCATGCGCATCGCCTGTGGGTTGTAAAAAGTACCCGTTCATTTGCATAGCCGTTTTTGCCCCCCC
>RBNI01000232.1:0-36463 GCA_003990745.1 Jimgerdemannia flammicorona | reverse complement strand
CCCCTATCCAATCCCCCTAGAGGACCCCTCCCCTACTCCTTCTCAATAGAAGACCACTTTATCAAGCACCCCTGCCCACCACTCTGTCTATAGATCTCCTCCACCAGATAGCAATGTCACCCACCCTGGAGACTCCAACCAATCTACCACCCAGTCAGTAGATCTCTCACCAAAGCCTCCCACCTCAACAACTTCTCCTGCATCTCTATTTGTTATTCCTCCTCAAAAACAAAGAGCTAATGTCCCGCCAAACCTACCCACACTGCTATAACCCACCCTACTGTGAGCCACCCATTGCCAATACCCCCCACCAGTCTGGATTTCAAATCCTCCCAGCAACCTCTCTCACTATCTGGCCTCCCTCCTACACTCAGCTGGGCCCCTATAGCTATCCAAAAGTCCCCCAAAACCTCACACTCTCTCAGCCAATGTTCTGGCATCTGTACAACTCCCCCAGCTTACCCTACATTATAACACTCCTCACAATCCAGCCAGCCACCATCCACCAGATGTCCAGCACAGAAATTCAACATAATATTCCTCCACAGCATTCACCACCAAACCACTCAGAACTTAGGAGGAAGCTACCTCCACACCTCAGCACTCTAGGACCAGATTCCTGCCCAGTCCCACTCCTCACCAATCCCTACTGTCTGCCAACTCCTTGGCCAAAGGTCTCAGCCAAGGCCCTGCTGACACTCCACTCCATCGCCAATGTCAAACTCAGCAAGCAGAGTCCTCCCTAAAAGCAGTTGGTCCCATCGCTACATAGCAGATCTCTACACCACCTCTCCCTCATTGCTACACCAGCGCAAGCCTATCCAGTGTGCTCCATCCACAACTCTCCACCAGAAGCCCTTATACCTCATCTGCCAGCTTCCATTTAGACCAACCAGAGAAAGAAAATCTCCCAAGGACCCTCGCAGAGAGAATCTCATCTCCCACACCTTCTGCATCAGCAGTACCCAACCTTCTCCCTGCAGCTCCACTGTCCTTTTCAACCACCAGACTCGCAGACAGTATAGCTACTTAGAGAAGTCTATCAGACCTAGGCCTCTCCTAATCTCCAGCTCCACAAGTGTATCCCAACTGATCTGGGACCTTCTTCCTGTCCAAATCCAATACCTAGCCAGCTTCATCAGCCTCTTCACCACTCAGGCTGGAAAGTCCAAGTGATATACCACATACCACAGCTTAGAGAACCAGTAAACATTCAAGATCGATACTATTGAGATTATAGGTTACAACTCGATATAGATAATTTGTAGCACAGTGGTGTTGGGGTGACATTATCAACAAATGCGTAAAAGTGCATTACTTGAGTGATCAATAAATATCTCTCTCTCTCTCTCTTTTTCCTCTCCTCCAAAAGTTCACAACAAAGGTTATGAGCCCCGGTTAGTGGATAATATACACACCTCTTTAATATATGCTATACTACAACATATGAAGATGTCAACCCCAGGAAGCCCAAACTCAAGTGTTGCGGCACTAAGCCCGACAAGTAACACAAGTAGAGCGGGTACCAGCATGGGTACCACAGTCTCTCTGGTGGTGGCTATGACGACAAGAAGGATGATTCCTGTCTTCAATGGTAAGGATTACGCCATATGGGCATACTATATGAGGAACCTCTTAGAGGAATATGGTCTAGAGAACTATTGGAAGCCACAGGCACAAATAATGAGATATAACCCAGCGAAGGATCGCAAGGTGTTGAGGGAGATCATGTTCACTCTATTGAATGAGCAAATGAAACTGTTATGGATGCTATGACAGCGAATGAAGCCTGGGAGACTCTACACGACCATTATCAACAAGCATCCACATCCAACAGATTCCACCTGAAGGGACAATTATTTACCCTATGGATGAAGCCCAAGGAGAGCATTCAGGAATATACCAACCACGTCAACAATCTGATGAACCAGGTGAACTCACTTTCTATGCTGGCAGACCTCATCAGGGAGGAAGACAAGGTCCTGACTCTTATACGAGGCCTCCCAGATACATATAACATGGTCATATCCACTATGCGGGAATCCGATAAGCTTTCAGACTACAAGCACATCATCATGAGCCTATTAAACGATGAATTGAGGCAGAATAACAGCACAAATGAAGATTATGACAAAAAAGCATTCTATGGCACGCATGGTCAAGGCAAAGGAAAGCCAAGTAAAGGACGAGGTCAACGAGATGGTCAATGTGCCAAGTTCAGCGGTAAGTGCTTCTACTGTGATAAGCCCAGACATCGCATCCAAGACTGCAATCTAAAGAAGAAAGAAAAGGGAGACCAACGTAATCAGGCAAATGTTATGGACACCAACAATCAGAGTGGTGATGGGATGTTTTTTGCGAAGGCAAAGAGCTGCCAACATGCAAATGTAAGTATGAGTACTAATGTGTGTAGTGAAGAAGTTTGGCTCATGGATTCCGGTGCAACACAACATATGATAGTGCACCATGAATGGTTCTCTATGTATGAGAAGTTTGAGCATCCCGTACCTATCAAACTAGGTGACAACAATGTAATCTATGCTCAGGGCAAAGGAAATGTCAGAATACACCTGTATGGAAAGGTCAAAGAATCCTCAGGCACCTTTGCGGATGTACTATATGCTCCGGATATAGGCAAAAATCTCTTCTCGATAGGACGAATGATGGCCCGAGGAGACAAAGGAGTAAACATATGCCCGAATGGAGTAATGGTAATCGATCTAAAGAACAATAAGGAATTAATGTATGCATCAAAAAGAGAGAATCTTTATGCAATCGATGGCACGCCGAATGGTACATTGGCACACTCCGCAATGACAAATGACACCTGGCATATATGGCATGAATGGTTAGGACATATCAGCCAGACAAGCTTAGAATGGATGATGAGGAATAGCTCAGTGAAAGGATTGCTGAACTGTACATCTCTGAACTTCTTTTGTGATGACTGTGCAGTAAATAAGGCTTCTCAGAAGTCATTTCAGAAATGGATGAAATGAGTGAGTAGCATACTCGATCTTATACATACAGACATCTGTGGTCCCATGCGTACATCATCATATTCCGGGAAGAAGTATTTTATTACTTTCATCGATGATTACACTTGTAAGGCCCATGTGTACTTCCTCTCAGCAAAGAGCGAAGCATTCGAGAAATTTAAAGAATTCAAGGTGAGTGTGGAGAATGATATGAAACATCAGATAGGGATACTATACTCGAATAATGGAACAGAATATGTAAATAAGTCCTTTAAACAATTCTTAAAAGAGCATGAAATATGACATACTAGAACAGCTCCTTATACTCTGCAACAAAATGGTGTGGCAGAATGATTCAATCGAATGATCGTCGAGATGGCCCGAACAATAATGAATGTAGCTGGTTTGCCGCAATCCTTCTGGGCCAAAGCATTGAACATAGCAGTGTACATACGTAATCGATACATTTCTCGAGCCTTAAGCAAAGAAAGTGATGTACAGTCTAAGGATAATAACCTTACACCTGAAGAACTGTGGAGCAGATCCAAGCCTGACATCTCACACTTACGGACATTCGGAAGCGAGGCTTACATATTGGATAAAAGCGGAAATAGAGGAAAATTCGAGCCTAAAGTAGATAAGCATATATTCCTTAGATACAACAGGTCAGCGTATAGGTTGTGGAACATACAAAAGCATGGTATAGTCATTTCTCATGACATTCAGTTCAAAGAGAAAGCAAAGGAAATTTGTGTAGAAATTCCTATACCTGTAACCAATCCAACGGTGAGTGGAACTATGCCAATGGTGAGCATAAAAACTACACCAACGATTCTGGTAACAACGGTACAACCTATGCCAACGAGATCAACAGTGCAAGTACCTATGAAAACCCCTGAACTGAGAATTACAGAGATTTTGGATAATGAAGAGGATATCTCTCCAAAGAGCAAGAAAAAGTGCAAGTTTGGGATGGACAACAAAGTCCAAGTGGATCTGGGAAGTTACTGGGACCCACCCAAGTCATCTTGTCACAAACAACATCACATGAACTATGCCTGCGAATGCACTTACATAGCAACAACTGGTGAGCTGGCACACTACGACGAAGCCATTCATTTGAATGATAAAAAGGAGTAGAAAAAGGCTATGGATAAGGAGTATATTTCACTCATCAAGAACAACACGTGGGACTTGGTCCCTCTTCTGGCAAATCGACAAGCCATAGGATCCCAATGGGTATATAAAATCAAGCACGATAGCAATGGCAGCATAGAGCGATACAAGGCCTGATTTGTGGCAAAGGGGTATTCACAAGACTTTGGAGTCGACTATGACGAGACCTTTTCCCTAGTATTTAAGCTTACTTTGCTTAGAATACTTCTTGTGATCGAAGCCAAGTACAACTATGAGATACATCAAATGGATATTAAGACAGCCTTTCTAAATAGAGATGTGGATACTGAACTATACATTCTTTAACCATAAGGATATGAACTTTATGACAACAAGAAGGAGTTAGTATGCAGACTATGCAAAGGCCTCTACAGTATAAAACAGGCGGCGAGGCTATGGAATCGAAAGATCAACAATTATCTCATAGAAGAGAATGGGTTCAAATGATGCGAAGCAGACCCATGTATATACACTCATCATATATCCTCAGGAATGGTGTACCTGGGAATTTGGGTCAATGATATCATTCTGGTTGGAATGACAAATAAGATTAATGAAGTAAAGGTGGCACTATACAAGAAGTTCAAAATGACAGATCTGGGTGACACATCTTTCCTTTTGGGGATATCCATCATACATGACAGGAGCACACATACTATACACCTAAGCCAAGAAGTCTACATTCAGACAATACTCGAGCAGTTCGGCATGAGTGAGTGTAAGCCAGTTGGAATACTGATGGAGATATCTGTGAGATTAAAGAAGTCTGATACACCCGACGACAACAATATTCCCTATTGACAAGTGGTAGGATCTCTTATGTATCTGATACTTGGGATGAGACCTGACCTATCATATGCAATCAACAAAGTGGCACAATACACATCATGCTATGACAACTTATATTGGATGGCAATCAAGCACATATTCAGGTACATTAAAGGCACAAAGAGCTATACGCTCAATCTGGGTGATAAGGGGGTAAGCAGGAGTACCATTATGGTAAGCCTTTCTGGTACATGTGATGCTGATTGGGCTGGAGACTTGGATGACAGAAGGTCTATGACAGGATATTTCTTCTATCTCGATGATAGTGGAGCCATTTCATAACAAACTCATAAGCAATCATCAGTGGCGACATTGTCTATGCAAGCGGAATATCAAGCATTATCAATGGTGACGAAGGAGGCCATCTGGCTTCATGAACTACTAAAGGATCTGGGATTCACTCAAGGATCTATGACTATATGACAGGATAACCAATCCACCATTGCTTTAGCAAAGAACCCTATACATCATGCAAGGACCAAGCATATTGATATACAGCACCATTACATATGAGAGTATATTGAAAACAAGGCTATATACCTACTATACATCCCTATGGAGCAAATGGTGGCAGATTTGCTGACGAAGGCCCTTCTAAAGGCAAAGTTCGATTTTTGTATGCAAGGAATGGGTGTAATGACAAGTGACAAGCAGTTAATGGCGAATGATGGGTAGAATAAATATTACGGTGAAATGATAGGTAGAATGAGTGTTATGGCAAATATTTGTGACAGAAACCTATAATATTGCTCAGGATTTCCATTTTTCACTACTTCTCTTGCCTATTTTTACACTTATAAGCAGGGAATTTCAACCTTTTTCAGTCATCTAGATAGCATCTCATTGGTAATGTTTTGTTTTGCTTAGCTGTAGCTGGAGATTGATCAGTTTTATTTATATTTGCATTCTTTATCTTGTTGAGCGAGAGTGTTGAGATTACAGGTTACAACTTGATATAGATAATTTGTGGTGCAGTGGCATTGGGGTGACATCATCAACAAACACGTAAAAGCACGTTACTTGAGTGATCAATAAATATCTCTCTCTCTCTCTCTTTTTCCTTTCCTCCAAAAGTTCACAACAGATACTCATCCTGTCAGGGAGATGTAATGCCCCCCCCAACCTCTAAGTGCCTCCCTCCAAACAGTCACTCTCCTCTCCCACCATACCCATGGCAATACTGATCCATATACAAAGAGGAAGATACCAAGATACCACACTATCTCCTCTGTGGAGACAATTGTTTCAATGACATCCCCTCCCACTAGCCCATTCCCCAACACCATTGTCTCACACTTATGTCAGTTGAGCTTTGCCCTAGAGTGTGCCTCATACCATTCCACCATTTCCTTAAGTGCCTCTACATCTGCCACCGATCCAAGTCCAACTACCATATCATCTGCAAAGGCCCCCACCTTCCACACTATGCCATACACAGAGAGCCCAGCCACCTTCCTATGGATCCTATCCATCAGAAGTTCCAGTGAAAGAGCATAAAGAATAGGAGACAGTAGGTCTCCTTGAGAAACTCCTCTACCCAAGGGGAATGCCAAATCCCTATGACTATTGCACATTAATGCTGCCCTACTGCCCTCCAACAATGCCAACATAGAAGCTCTAAACCATTGTGGAACACCAATTCTATCCAGCATCTTGCCCAGCCAAACCTGCTGAATATGGTCATAGGCCTTCTTCTGGTCCAGAAAGACCAGTCTACCATCCAGTCTGCAAGCCCAGGCCCCTTCAATGATGCCATGTACCCAGGCAGTCCCATCTCTGATGAGTCTCTCTCCTACAAATCCTCACTGCTCCTCACCCAGTACCTGTTGAGCAACCTTCTGTAGCCTCACAACAATCACCTTTGTCACCAGCTTCTGGTCCATATCCAGAAGCATGATTGGCCTCCAGTTCTTCCAGTCCTCCCACCTACCCTTGTCTTTATACAATAAGGCCATCAGCCTCAAGTCCTGCTCTCCAACCCACTTACCATTTATAAGAACATGGTCACAGAGGGCAGCCATCTCTCCTAACACTTCAGGGACCTCGGCCATCTTCTTCCAGAAGTCCCAAGGTAGTCCATCTTCCCTGGGCACCATCTCAAGCTTAGTTGCTGCAAGGACCCCCTGGATCTCCCCCTCTTGAACTGGCAAGATCAGATCACCTAGTCCCTCTACCTGTGGTGGCTCCCACTCTTCCAGGGCATTACCAATTGCCTCTTCCTCCACACCCCCTTCTTCCTCACTCTACAGACCCTGCCAACTCTCCTTCAAAACCCCCAAGATCTGTTGCATGCCATGTACTATATCTCCCTTGGTATCCAAGACCCCATCCCACCTATGTCACACCCTCTTAGCTTTGAGGAGCCTAGACAAGTACCTAGTAGGCCGCTCCCCCTCCTCAAGTACCTGCCACTATAACCTGGTAGCCATCCCTCATATATGAGTCTCTTCCTCCTCTCTCAACACCTGTTGCAGCTCCACT
Organism: Jimgerdemannia flammicorona; assembly: GCA_003990745.1. NCBI lineage: Eukaryota > Fungi > Mucoromycota > Endogonomycetes > Endogonales > Endogonaceae > Jimgerdemannia > Jimgerdemannia flammicorona. The sequence continues at coordinate 29,000 of RBNI01000232.1, read as the reverse complement.
ACAACCTCTAATTTTGTCCGCTCTAACCTCCAATCATCTATCTCAACAGAAGATAGCAAGCCCACCCATTCCATCTGCAATCTCATCAGCCTATTAGAAGCATACTATATATGCTTCCTCCTCTGTCTCCCAGCCTCTCTACCAGCTCCTCCCCAATAAACTCTTGCAGCCTTCTTCAATTTCATCCACCAGACACCCACAGACAAACCCTCATGCCTCTAGATAGGAACCTTCGCCTGTATATCCTCTACCCATAAGTCCCACAACCCCTTCTCAGCCAGCAGGGAGGAGTTAAGGTGCCAATGTCCAGGTCCATCTCCACTCCCCCCAAACTGCCCCTGCCCCAACAGTCCTCAGTGATCAGACTACAGGCACCACTCCACCTCCAAAGTCTTCCAAACATCAGCACTCCAACATTCGGCTGTCAGTATCCAGTCAATCCTTGTACCTAATCCATTCACCCAATGTATATAGACTCTGGTGTCTCCCCACTGCATTCTGCCCATATCTCCTAAGGAGCTGAGATTCTCCACCTCCTCCCATGCCTCCAGACCACCACTCCTCCCCCCTGCATTTCTCCCTCCATCAGTTCTATCTAGCTGTGGATTCTGCACCATATTAAAATCACCACCCAGAATATCAACTCTCTCCTCTAAGAGAATATCTGCCTCCAGCAATTCCTCAATCTATATAATCCTCTCATCCCTAACTACCAGGTAGTAACAGGAGCCAACCCTCACTGATTTCTACCCTGGCTGATTCCAATCTCCCCAGACCAATCGATCACTCCAGTTCCTGATTTCCCACAGATCCTCTCTACTCTTCTTTACCAGAATCACCACTTTGCCAAACTAAGCAGTAGCCCCACCCCATTCTCAAGTCCACTCCACCCGATTGTCCTCATCCTCACACTGGACATCCTGTAGTAAAAAGAGATTAGCCTCTAATCCCTTAAGCCAAGTAAAAATGTTCTTGTGCCACCCAGAACCCCTCAACCCATTCACATTCAAAGAGAAAATGTTGGTTATACTGTTCATAAGAAATAATATTATATATCACCCACATCCTCTATAAATCCACATTCAACTCCTCCTATATCAAGTCCAAGTCACATTCCACTACTATTTCTTTCTTCTCAACTTCCTGTGCCTCCAACCCACCCAGAAGTTCAGTCATTACCCCATCCTCTCTCTCCTCAAAGTCCTCATGGTACTCCAGACAAGCCTCCTGCCAGAGCTATAAACCATGATGCTCTGCCCAGCAATAGGCAGCCCACTCACCAGCAATAACTACCAGCTCCTCCTCCCTCACTGGATCAACCTCATATCCCTCCTTCTTCATAAAAATCGCCAGAATCTCCACCTTCAGTGTCTCCACCACTCCATTGCCATACAGAATCCATGCCCAATGCTCCTCAGGCATCACACACAGGTCCACCTCTCCCAACTCCTTGGCCACAAGGTTATCCATTACCTTACTCATTCACAGTAGGTTCCCCACCTCCTTCCCTCCTGGAGTCCCTGGTCGCCCTGCATCCAGCATAGTGGTATCAGCTCCCATACTGGCAGCCTCATCCCACTCCTCCTCAGAGACATCCACTAGCTCATCCTCACCAACTGCTACCATCTGGCCCTCTTTCATCACATCAGAGACCCCAAAGTACACTCACTGGGCTCCCTGCATCAGTACATTCTCTGTTGTCCCTCTCTTCACAGCCAGGCCCCTCTGGATAAGAGGGGGGGGGGTGTCATCCACATCCTACTTCCAGACCTTGAATGTGCTGTCTGCATAGGGGTCCTTGCTCAGTACCTTCCCAGCTTCTTCCTTGTTCGCCTCCACCTCCCCTTCTCTCTTGCTAGCCCAGACACTGGCTTCAATGCCCTCAGACACCTCAGCCCCATCTACCTTCTTCTTCGCCCCTCCTTTCATTCTTGCCAATAACTCTCTGTCTCCTGCGCCCCTGGGCCTGCTCCCACTGCCTCTTGTCAGTATGAATGCACTTCCTATGCACAATCTCCAGATATGTCGACTCCTCAAACTCTCTCCAGGCCTTCACTCTCCTCTCAACTGCACCACTCAACTCCTCCAGAGCCTCCAACAAGTCCTCCTCCTCCTCTTCACTCCCTTTCACCCTTGATACCTTACAGATAAAAGCCCCCCACATCAGCACTGAGGGCCAGTCACTTGTCTTCCTGGTGGCCTCCTTTCTTGCCAGCTGAATCCTGACATTGACATTGCTTGTTCTGAATGTTGTCCCCTCTCACATCTGGAAGCCAACATCTACCATATCCCCATACTCAGCCATTACCTTCTCCACCCTCCTCCTAGTCTCCTCCTTTGTCACCATCAGCATCCCCCTCACCAGAAGCTGCATCACCCTGGGGTCCTACCTCAAGTACCACACCATGGGGACCACTACCTCCCCAACCACTACTCTAGTCTTCAGGGCCTTGTCCAGTGGGTCTGCCTTCTCAAAGCCCACCTCAACCCCCTCCAGTCTCTTCAGGAACTTCACTGAGATAGCCCCAGTCACCTGCTTTGAAATAAGCCCCAGAACTATCCTTGCTGTCACTGCCAAGCCCCAAAAGTACAAGGTGGCCACAAACTCTAAGATCAATTTCTTGAATAATGGTGCTACCACCAGTCCCATCATATCATTGGCCAGATCCCCCTTCCTTTTCAGGCCCATCTGCCCAGCCCCCACATCAACTATCACATCTGGATTTTTTGCCAGATTCCCAGTCATGCTTCCATCAGCAGTCTCTCTACTACCCCCAGCAGCTGCTTCACTTCCCCCACCTCCCACCAGTGAAGGCCCAGTACCCCTAGTATCTTCAACCTCCTGCTTCCCCTTCCCTCCTGCCTGTCTACTGCGAGCTCCCAGCAGCCAACCTCCAGTCCTCAGCATGTCTACAAAGCTCTTCTCCTGCTGCCCTCCAGCCCCCCCACCAGTACCACCTCTACTGCCCAAGCTGCCCTACCTACTTGAGCCACCAAAGGACCCCATTCCAAGCCCATACCCTCTCCCGACATATTGTCAGTTGAAGGCCCCAGGTCTATCTGACCTAGTACATATGTTGGTTTACTTGCTGGTTGATATTGTCTTAGTACCTTTCTCCAATAAACGACTTGAAAGTATGTTGTAAAAGTGTGTGTAACATGAATTGTAGTAGTATATATTAGCCTATATATATCTGTATACATATATATATGAGGTCTAGAATCCTGGATATGTGTTTTAATTATTCTTCAAATAGATATTTAGATAGTTTATTCATTATATAATCTTTATAAATATTATCTCTGAGATATATATATTCTGATAATTCTCTTACAGCTCTACTCCTTATTATATATTTAAGACTTATTTTACCAATATGTTCTAAGTACTAATGCCAAACATTAACAATAGATGTAGTTATTATTATATATATAGTTACACTATTTCCATTTAGTATATAATTGATTATATAAAGATTATCTTATTTCAAGGCTGTTATTAGCTTATTATCATTCTTCAGACTATATATTATTGCTTTCTTTAGGTGAATATATATTTCTTTATCACTATAGACTATTATTTTATTAATTGAGAAGAGTTTATTTTCTATTTTTAGAGTATTGTGATGAGCAATAGAATTGTATCATCAAAATCCTAAATTAGCCATATACTATATCTAGTATACTAAGCAACTAAGACTGCTTTACTATGCTAACCTATATAATTAGTCAGGTGGGATGGAGTTCTGTACTTATAGCTAATAGAATAGTAATAAATAGTGAAGTCCATGAGACTATAAAAAAAAAAAAAAAAAAAAAAAAAATGTATAATTGGTTAGAGATATTAGAAACAATATATTTATCTATATCCATCTAATATACTATACTAAGTAGATATACTATATCATTCTAGTACACTATCCTATCTAGGTATACTTGCCATAGATAGCAATCATAATTAGCAATATAGTAACCAGATAGTAACTACAACTATATAAAATACTTTAGAGATAAGAGTAAATAAATCTCAGTTGTAATAATTTTACAGTCATATTTAGTCTTAGTATATTTTTGCATCTTTTAGTTAGTCTTTTCTTATCATTTCTTGAACATTCTACTATGTTCTACCACCTTTTACTTGTTTAGAAACCTTCTCTTGGACCCAGACACTACTAAAACATTCTTGTCTTTCCTTGGCACCAAGTATCTTGTCTTAGCTAGTCATGGAACCTTTCAGAACATTGTAGAATAGTATTAGTCAGCTTTGCCGAGAACCTATTTCTTGGCATTTCTCTTTCTTTCCAAAATTCTTCCAGATCTTTCTTTCAGATTATATATAAATATTCTTATTCTCTATCTGAATAAAGCTCAGAATATTTTCTCTCAGAAATCCTTCAAGAATACTTAAACCTTTAAGTATCTCTTTAAGCTACTTTAGATCAACTAGAACTTCTAGATTTAGCCACTTTCTCTTAAAGAAACTAGAACTATTACACTTGATAGCAATAGTGTCATTATATCTTGCCTTATTAAGAAACCTCACATGAATTCAGAAACCAGTCACAAATAGTCACATGAATCCAAAATGAGCTGTGAAGAGTCAATCTACCAGCCAGACCTCTCTGTTACAGAAGAAGTAAGAGGATTATAGCTCAATATAGAGAATATGATCAATGCTATGGCCCACCAAATCTAAGAACTTCAAGCACAACTAGAACAGCAGAAAACAAGAACTATAAGTACATCACATTCTGCTATAGTACTAGTCAGTTATAAGCCACTCAAATCAGATATCTTTGACAGCTATTGAGGAGGGCTATCTACAGATACATAGATCTTCCAGTTGGACCAATACTTCAAGCTTATAAGAATGGAAAAAGACATATAAGTCCAATTTGCCACCACACTCCTCCAAGAATATAGCCATCTGATGGTACAATCATATCATAGTTACCTTTATATACTCATATGCATGAATCAGAGACTGAGAAGCCTTCAAGAGAGCCCTTCACAAGCAGTTCAAGTCTGCTAATGCTACCAAACTAGCTAGAGACAAGCTAGTGAACATCAAGCAACTCAAGTCTATGCAAAGCTATAATATACAATTCTTATCAATCCTACTTAAGCTACCAGTGATATCCAAGGACAAAAAGATAGACTGCTATGTCTGAGGCCTGAAGGGAAATACATGAGTCAAGGTTGAGCTAGAAGAGCCCAAAAACCTTGATGAAACCATGAGAATTACTGATAGATTTGATATCATTACCTTTGATAACTACTTCAAACCAGAATACTACAAGAAGAACCACTTCAAGAACTGCCACAAGAACCAACCAAGGACAGTTGGCCTAGTATCAATGGACTTAGACACTATGAACAAAAAGAATACTAAGCTTATCTCTGAAGAAAAGGACTATCTGAAGAAATCTGAAGCCTATTTCTTCTGTTACCAAATAGGACACATTGCAACCAAATGTCCTAAGAAGACTAGTGAACTCTCAAGATCAGTCACTATATTGTTCAAAGACATATCTATCAATCTCACTACAGTCAACCCAAGCTCAAGATCAAGAAGCTTCACCTGAAGGCCCAGATCTCTCAATATCAAACAGAAGGAGCCATTGGTCTTGACCTACACTCTGTCAAACAAGTCACCATTCCAGCCAAGAGCTGAACTCTAGTGCCTACTGGAATTATAGTTCAATATCCTGAAAGACATTATGTCAGAATTGTACCATAATCAGGACTTAGTATCAAACATCATTTAGATGTAGGTACTGGTATTATTGACTCAGACTTTTGAGGACAAGTTCAAGTTCTACTTATCAACCAGAAGGATCAAGACTATACAGTCAAGGAAGGAGACCAAGTCACACAAATGATCCTAGAAAAAGCTAGTTAACTCAAGATTACAGAAGTCCAAGAACTCTCTGAAACCAAATGAGATCAAAAAGGTTTTGGCAGTACTGATGAAGCAGCAAGTCTTAGTGAAAATTGAGCTCAAGCTATGCTCATTTTCAAAGGCCTAGTTAAAGGAAAAGAAGTTCAAGTACTCATAGACAGCAGAGCTACAGAGAACTTTATCAATCAGAATCTCATTAAAAGCCTCAAGATCTTTACCAAGTCTGTACCCAAGAACAATAGTATAGTTACTGCAGATAGTACTCTGTACCCCATTAAGTCAATTACTACCAAACTACCCATCAAGATTCAGAAATATTGGGAACAAGTAAACTTCAAGGTTGCATCACTAGGAGATCATAACCTGATCTTAGAAAAACCCTGGCTTACAAAACACAATCCAGACATTAATTGGTATAAGAATAAAGTCACCTTACTTCAAGATAGAGCCAATATCACTATCAAGATAGACAAGACCATGAGTAAGACCCAGATTGCAACACTGTCAGCTATACAGTATAAGAGAGCACTCAAGAAGACAATACATATCTTTATTATAATGGTCTATTCCAAGAAATAAGACAAGAGACTATCAATCAATAAAAGCATCAAGTTACTGCTAGAAGAATTCAAGGATGTCTTCCCAGACAAGCTACCTGGTCTACTGCCTACATGAGAAGTTGATCATGAAATTGAACTGACCCCAAGAGCTGTACCACTCAAGAAACATATGTACTGCATATCACTACTTGAAATTGAAGCAGTCAAGAAAGAACTAGAAGAACTACTTATATGAGGAGCCATTCAGCCAAGAAAATCTCCTTATAGCTTACCAGTCTTATTCATCAAGAAGAAGAATGGTACTCTGTGAATATATATAGACTATTATGTACTTAACAAACTCACTATCAAGAACTACTATCTGCTACCCTTGATTGATCAAATCTTTGATGCTCTCAAGAATGCCAAGTACTTTACCAAGTTAGACCTTATGTCAGGATACCACCAGATTCAAATCAAGCCAGAAGATGTTCTCAAGACTACATTCATGACCCCCTTTGGACTCTATGAATTTCTGGTCTTAGCATTTGATCTCACCAATATATCTGCTACATTTCAGACCCTGATGAACAAGATATTTAAGGACCAACTATTTATTTTTCTGTTGGTATATCTTGATGACATCCTGATCTTTAGTACAACTAAAGAAGAATACCTCAAATATATTCAAATAGTCCTGAAGATCCTGCGAAAACACAAGCTTTATGCCAAGCTCAAGAAGTGTGAATTCTTTAAGAAACAAGTCAAATATCTTAGCCATATTGTCTCTGCATAAGGAATTTAAGTAGACCCACATAAGGTAGAAGCAATTGAAGAATGGTCCATTCCATCAAACTTCACAGAACTCTGATCCTTTCTTGGTCTAGCTGGCTACTACCATTGCTTTGTCAGAAACTTCTCTAGCATTGCTGAGCTACTGACTAACCTCATGAGGAAGGCCCTGTACTTAGACCACTATGTATCTTACAACTGGGACCTCTTCTGTCAACAAGCCTTTCAAGAACTCAAGAACTGCCTGACCCATGCTCTAGTCCTGCATAATTCAGATCAAGGTCTAAAATTCATAGTCACTACTGATGTGTTGAATTTTGCCATTGGAGCAGTCCTGTTATAAGATGATAGTAAAGAACATCATTATATTGCTTTTGAGTTCTGAAAGTTGGCCCTAGCCAAACAAAAGCTAGCCACTTATGAGAAGGAACTACTGGCAATAATATATGCACTAGACTACTAGTGATGCTATCTAGAAGGTATTGAGTTTGATGTCATTACTGACTATCAATCTCTTAAGTACATCAATACCCAATCTACTCTATCATATCTATAAGCCAAGTAGAGCCTCAAGCTTCAAACCTTCAACCTGATGATTATCTACAAGCCTGGCAAGACACTTGTAGTACCAGATACCTTATCAAGATGCCCAGATCTTACCACAATTATGTAGGTCACCTTGGCATCAGAATTCCTAATAAGCTTACAAAGAAGATATAGTTGCCACTAGAGTTTTCTCAAATGAGCTCAAGGATATATATACTGTCAAGAACAACCTAATCTATCATCAAGATCAAGTCTACTTACCTGAAAACATGAACCTATACTACAAGGTTTTACAAGAACACCATGACTTCTCTCTTATCTGGAAATCAAAAAGACTGTCAAGAACATCCAATGTCACTACTATTGGCCAAGTATGGTCAAGGAAATCAAGAACTATATTGCCAGCTGTGATCTATATCAGCACAACAAGTCTACCAACTAAGCACCAGCTGGTTTACTACAACTACTGCCAATTCTCATCAAGAAATTTGAGCAAGTTACCTTAGACTTTATAACTCAACTACCACAAACTCAATCTGGTGTTGATACTATCATCATATTTGTTGACTGCCTGACCAAAACTATGATTACTGAACCAACCACTACTAATGCTACTACATCCAAGATTGCAAGAATCTTCTTTAAGTCTATCTTCCATCACTATAGTCTACTATGAGTAATTGTTAGCAATTGTGACCCAAAGTTCACCAGTCACTTCTGGCAAACTCTCTACAAGACCCTGGGAACCCAATTGACTATATCTACTGCCTTTTACCCACAAACTGATGAACAAACTGAGTGCATGAACAGAACTCTAGAACAAATGCTTAGAAACTATGTTTCTTACAAATAAGATGATTGGGACCACTATCTGACTTATATAGAGTTTGTATACAATAATGTCATCCAATCATCTACTGGTCTTTTCCCTTTCTAGTTACTCTATGGTCAAGATCCCAAGACCTCTGTAAGTCTATTCTCTTTCAAGAAAAGCAGTCAAATATAAGTCCCAACTGCTAAGAACCTTACAGACAAAATGGACAAACTACTCAAGATTGCTACTGTGAATCTTCAGAAAGCTCAACAGTATCAAGCCAAGTATACTGACAAAAAATGCCATAATATCACTTACACTGTTGGAGATCAAGTCCTACTGTCTACTAAGAACCTCAAGATATAATCTCAAGTCAACCACCCTTCAAACAAGTTCCAACTTAAGTATATTGGACCTTTCAAGATCACTGAACAAGTCTCTGTATCCTCCTACTGCCTCAAGCTACCTGAAATAATGAGAGTACATCCAGTCTTTTATATATCACACCTCAAAACCTGGAACCAGTCACCACCCTACCCTGGTCAAATTCCTAAGCCTTCTGCCCTAGTGATTATTGAAGACTATATTGAGTACAAAGCTGAGAAAATTCTTGACAAATGAATCTGCTACTGCCATCCTGAATACCTAGTCAAGTGGATGGGTTACCCTGAATATAATGCTATCTGGGAACCACTGGTCAACCTCAAGATCTAGTTCAAGACTTCAAGGCAAAATGCATTGCTCAATCCCTATAGTAACTTCCTTAGATTATTGACAACCTATGGCAATGGCCAGTGTCTTATGTATCAAAAGTTTACTTTGAAACTCTAGAATTAGCAGAATATTTAATGAACAAGAAGTCCACTGAAATAAAGCTACTAGCTGGGTTCAAACCCCTCCCAGTTGGTTAGTCTGATAATAGGCCCTCTGCCTTATATAAGAATGACCAATCATTACTAATATGTCAATACAAGTTTGAGAAATTTTGGTTAAGTATATCTAGTCTTATATTACCTAAGAACTCAATGATGATATTAGTTCTAAGGAGAGAGGAATGTAACAATTTCACAGTTATATTTAGTCTTAGTATATTTTTATGTCTTTTAGTTAGTCTTTTCTTATCATTTCTTGAATATTCTACTATGTTCTGCCACCTTCTACTTGCTTAGAAACCTTCTCTTAGTGCCCAGACACCACTAGAATATTCTTGTCTTTCCTTGGTACTAAGTATCTTGTCTTAGCTAGTCATAGAACCTTTCAGAACATTGTAGAATAGTATTAGTCAGCTTTGCCAAGAACTTATTTCTTGGTATTTCTCTTTCTTTTCCAGATCTTTCTTTTAGATCATATATAAATATCCTTATTCTCTACTTAAATAAAGCTCAGAATATTTTCTCTCAGAAATTCTTCAAGAATACTTGAACCTTTAAGTATCTCTTTGAGCTACTTTAGACCAACTAGAACTTCCAGATTTAGCCACTTTCTCTTAAAGAAACTAGAACTGTTATATCAGCTCAAAAAGTTCAAAAAGCTAAAGACAAGTCTATTTACCACACTTTGAGAGGAACTCTATAGCTACTACTAGGAGATTGTGAGCTTACTTTCTCTACTCCAGTCTACTTTCTGATATAAAGAATGAGTTCATTTTTTATTTGCTTGCCAGATAAGCCTGAAGAATCTGAGAAATCTGCCAAGTTTGAGTGAAGAACTTTGCCACTATTTGAGTAATCTGTTGCTTAAAGAATAAGCTGCTTTTTTAAGAGAAGTCTGTCATTTCTAGAGAGCCCACCTTAAGAAACCTTGCTACAAGCCAGTCTATTTGACATAACTTCACAGTAGAGCTAGTCTATAATGTAAATCTATATAAACAAAGCCAGTCTTTAATGTAACTTGCCAGAATCTGCCATTCAAGCTATCTGAGTTATTTGAGTTATTGAATTATCTGCACTATTTGAGTTTTTCCCAAAAGTCTGCTGATTCAGAAAGAATCTATAATATCTGAGTTATCTATGTCATCTGAGTTATCTAAGTTATCTAATATTTCCAGAAGAACTCACTAATTTAGGATAATCTATAATTAAGTTATTTGCCAAATCCACATAAGGAATATTATCAAGATCACTATATCAGAAATTATATACTTTTGGAGATTATTGTACTATACAGAGATCATCATGCAATAATTATCATTACTTAAGAAAGAAACTGCTAAATTACCAGATTGTCCCATGTAAGGAACCCATTCACATTACATAAGATTGTCATCTAGAAATTATATAAGGAATCTGCTTGCACCATATATGAATTACTGCCACTTATATCCAAGAACTCATCTCAATAAGGAAATCAGTTGCAGATATCTAGCTTTGACTATTATACTACTAAATACTAACAAGGATACTACCAGAAATCTTAGAACCTTTTGTTACTTTTAACAAAGTAACTGGGGGCTTAAGCCAAACTATATCAACTCTCAATCTTATAATTTGCCTCTATTGAGCCAGACACATTATATTTGGAGACTCAACTGGAAAGATTTTAAAATTGATATAACTTTTTAGCTCACAAGAACTCACAGTCAAACTGGATATATTTAATATAATACTAATCTCTACTACTACAGGAGAATTAGTCATTACTAGCATTTAGACAAGAAGAGAAGTAATCACTTCAAGACTTGCCAACTACTCAGTATCAGAAGGATCTCAACCAGGAGCCAGTATAGCACAGAATCCCCAGCCAGCACCAATAGACTTATTACTAGACCAACCAGATCAACCAGAATATATAGACAGCCTTGCCAGAGTTTTTGATAAGCTTGTACAATAACTTGAAGACATTAGACAAGCTCAATTTTCTGCAGAAGTCCCATCAATTTCACTTATTAAATCTCTACCACCAACTGTTATAGAATAAGAAGACCAAGGAGTAACTCCTTCAAGAATACTCAGACCTATTTTACATTGTCTAAGATCTCCAACACTATCCTCAGAATACTTAAGTGTTCTGAACTTCAGCAATAATTCAGAATCAGAATCAGAATCAATACCAGAATCAGAACCAGAACTAGAATTAGAAGATAGTGATAATGAAATAGTCACCCCATTGTTAACCTTTGCAGAATACCCTGAAGAAGACCCAAGAGAATTCCTTGATAGAATCAAAGGAATTGCAGCTCTAAAGAATCTTACTCCTGAAAGGAAAATTACTATCTATAATATCCAACTCAGAGAACTAGCTAAAGAAATTTCACCTGAGCAAGGAATGACCTAAACTCAGATCTTGGAGCAGCCATCAATACAGTACCAACTTGGCTAGTAGAGTATAAAGCCATGATACATTAGCTTATTGAGAAGTATGCAGAAAATGAGATCTACTATAAGGCTCAAGAATCTATTATGAGAATGAAGATAAATCTTGGAGAATCACCTAAAGCTTTCTTTATAAAAATTTAGAAGAGAATGTATACAGCCAAATTCAATGTCACCAACTAAGACATTATATGTCTAATGATCTTTATGAATAGAATTCTACTAAATATTGCCCAATATGTCTACACTCTAGACATCAGAAGATCTGAAGAGCAAGTAGATATAGTCTAAGAATTTTTTGATATCAGACAAGGAACTACCTGAAGTAATCATGACAAGAAGGATGACAAAGACATCCTGGTCAAAGCCCTATAAGGACTCCTCCAAGGACAGAAAAGATCTGAAGAAAGAAGACTAGCCAAAAAAGGAAAGAAGAATAGAAGTGAAATTCAAGACCTTAGTTCTAAGTTAGACCAATTGGTTGAACAGATTGAAAAACTCACCACACATAAAAATCAGAGTTATCAACAAGACAATAGAGGATATTCACTCCAAAGGAACCAAGGTTATCTACTCAGAGATAATAGGAGCTATCAATAAGAAGAAAGAAGATACTCTGTCTGGGATAGAGCCCAAGTCTAATGTTTTTACTATGAATAATTCAAACACTATGTCACTGAATATAATAACAAAAGAAGTGACCAAAGGGACTCAGAACTACCAAACCAAAGGAATGAAATCCAGTACAAGAAGACTGAAGCCTATCCTGTTGAAAACTTTAAAAAAGAAAGCAACAGTGAAGACTATAGTGATCTGAACTTATACTAAGCCAAAGTCATCACCAGAAAGACAGTCTATTCAGCAGAGAAGAGAAAGAGATCCATAGAAAGACCATCCAGGAACATAAGCAGAAGAATTTAAGAGGAAGATAAAGAATATAAAGAGGAGTAAGTAGAAATACCTCTCTAGTCTCTCTCACCTTTTATTCTCAAAACAAATGAACTACTCCCAGAAGATAAAATGGAGCAAGAAGAATTAGAACCTGCTGCCTCAAAGCCCAAGAAGAAGTACACCCCAAAGACTATATCCAGAGATATCTACAATGAAGCCTGGCAGAAGATTCAAGAAACCAAGATAGAAGTCTCTCTCCTGCAGTTTCTGCAACTGACACCAGCTAGAGTCTGAAACAAATTGCTGAGAACCACCAGATTCAGCACTGGCCAAGTTCCAATCCTACAGCAAGAACCAGCTCTCACCTCTATTCAAGCTGTAGAGAGATATGTCAGCACCTATCTATATAGAGATATTAGAGAACAAAAGGTGAAAATCCTTATAGATACAGAAGCAACTGTCTGTATTATTGCCAAATGATTTCTGGACACCTTCCAATGGCCCATTGATGGACTATCCAACCTCAGCATCATAGTAGCAGATAGAGCCCAAACTCAACCCCTTGGAGAAGTGCAAAATATCACTATCTCACTGAGACACATTCAGTTTTCCATTCCAAAAGCTGTAATAATTAAAGCTATCACCTATAACATGATTCTTGGCACCAACTAGATGAAGGAAATAAATACAGTTATTGATATCAGCCAACAAGTACTCAAGTTTGACTACTGAGACAAGAAGTATAGAGTTAAGGTGACCAACTATGAGCAATTGAAGAAAAAGAAGAAGATCACTATTTAGAAAGAATATGCTAGCAGTGAAGAGTCTACTACAAAAGAGGAAGAAGAATCTGAACTAAGTAATACTACTAGAACTAAAAAACAAACCAATACAGTAGTCATTGAGGAGATTAGTGATACTGATGATAAAGAATACTATGAGGAGTCCAAATTCTACTTTGTTACCAAAGCTACCAGAACTCAGTCTAAGCCAGCAAGTCTGTTGGAAGACCAAAAAGACCCCAACTACTACCATTCAAAGTAAGACCCAACCTGAGGAGATTGATCAAGACATAGAGTTAGATGAAGCTATCTGCCAAATTATTAAAGGTACTACTCCAGTTTCAGGAGAAAGTAAAAGCAAGAAAGAACAGAAGCTGTATAAGACCAAGATCCATTAGTATGATATCTACAAGGATCTTAAGGAATAGAAGATTAATACTACTTTTGGACAACCCCCATCTTCAGATAGTAGTTGAGAGCAGGACTTGCAACCACTGTTAAGAACTAAGAGTACAAGATCATAGAAGCTCACAATATACAAGAAGATGAATAAGAAGACTCAGGTAAAGAATCTGAAGATTAGTCCAAGACCTCAGCCTATACCTAATATTAGATTAAAGATTGTATCTTTAATACTATCATTGATACTAGTGCTAAAGGATGTCTTATAAGCAAGAAGGCAATTGATTACCTAGGCTGAGATATTGAAGAATCCACTAAAATGGTCTATGTCACAGTAGATAGTATACAAGCTACCCCTCTAGGCAAGATCTGAGAAGACCTGATCAAGATCAGAGAAGCTACTATTTCAATAGATATAATTATTATAAGTACTACCAACTATGACATCCTCATTGATAACTAATAGCTTTACAAGATCAAGGCTATCATTGATCTCAATGTCTAGAAAATACAGATCAACTATAGAGGAAGAAAGGTATGAGTCTCTATCAATATCTATAAAGAGGTACTACCAGACATAGAGAAAAGAGATGAAGAGGACACAGAAGTCTTCATATACTCAGTGTATAAGAATAAGAGCAAGACAACCAAGCTCACAGATGAGCAATAGTATAATAAGATCATTAATGGCTATGCCTCTTAAGGAAGATGCCTCCATAGTACCTAGATGTATTGCTCTGAACATCTAAATAACTACTGGTCTTATATTAGTGAAGTTAGGAAAATCTGTCAATAAAGATACAAATAAGAAGCAGCTGAATCAAAAAAGAAAGCCAAAGAAGATGACCAGCCCCCAGAGCTTCAAGCTGATAGTGATGATAAGGAGGAATAAGAACCAGATATCACTCTCAAGGTTAAGAAGTTTCACCCTGAAGCCAAGATCCCAGAATATAAGACTAAAGAAGTCATAGGAATAGATTTTACCAGCATCCAAGATACTATTCTTGAACTACAGATCACTACTCTATTTGGTACTGAAATTGGATACTAGAGAACTATAGTGGAATTATCAAAACCAAGAGCAGTCTGGCTAAGAGCAAAATCTTAGTTAAAGGAAGAGTTATTGATTCTGATTATACTGGTGAGATCTTTCTTATAGTCAGAAATCACAACTCCACTACTCCATTTGAAGTCAAGAAGTATGACAGGATTGGTCAGATACTGATCCACAAAGTTAAAAAGCTTAAGATCACTAAAGCCATTGAATTCATCAAGACTAAGAGAGAAGAACAATACTTTAGATCTACTGGAAGAGGAGTCTATGCTACCACCAAGATTACTGAACTTGAGTATAAGAAAGATAAGGACCAGAACAAGTACATATATATTATTGGAGAAAACTTTCCCCTAGAAGAATAATTTTTCAAGATTCTATACTAGAATGAAGGAGTACTTATCACAGACAGCAGAGACATCTATAATCAAAAACCCAAGTACTATTACAAAGTTGACACTGGTGATACTAAGCCTATCTATCAGAAAGCCAGACCCATACCACCTGCCTATAGAGAATGGCTGCAAGCAGAACTCAAGAAAATAGAAGAAGCTAATATTATTAAGCAAGCTATGAGCCCCTGGGCTTCATCTATTGTCCTTGCCCTAAAGAAAGGAAACAAGTCTGGAGAGTTTGCCCCAAGACTCTGTATTGATTACAGAAAGCTCAATAAAATTACCAAAAAGGATAGGTAGCCCTTGTCAAATATTCAAAAAATTCTTACTACCCTCAGAAGTAAAGCCAAATACTACATCACCTTGGATCTATTCTCAGACTTTCATCAGATTGGTCTCACTCAAGATACCAGTGAGAAATTAGCCTTCATCACATCTGATACTACCTATGTCTACCTATGAATGCTATTTGGAATATGCAATATCTCAGCAAGTTTTCAGTAAATGATGAATAGAGTTTTTAGTAATGAAATTGGAAAATGACTCTTTGTCTATGTTGATGATGTGATCATCTTCAGCAATACTATATGGAAATATGTCAACCACATACAGCTAGCTCTTAAGAAGCTCAAGGAGTATGGCCTCTACATCAAGTTCAAGAAGTGTAAGTTTGTAGCTTAAGAAATTACCTACCTAGGACACATCATCAATCAGACTGAAATTTATACAGACTCCATGAAGATTGAGGCTATCATAGTCTACCTAAGATCCAGAACAACTATAGAAGTCCATGTCTTTCTTAGACTGGCCTCCTACTATAGAAGATTTATCAAAGGATACTCAAACATTATAGCACCTATCTATGAGCTACTAAAGAAGGAGATCAAGTTTGAATAGATCAAGAAATATCAAAAAACCTTCAACAAACTCAAGACCAGGTTGACCCAAGCACCCATCCTCAGAAGACTAGATTGGAACCTAGAGTTCATCTTGTAGATAGATACAAGTGCTATAGGACTTAGAGCAGTACTAGCTCAAAAGAAAGATGAACATAAATATATTATCTCCTATACAAGCTGAGGTACTTGTAGAGCAGAACAGAACTATAAATCATATAAGCTTGAATACTTAGTAGTAGTCTGAACAGTAGATAAGTTTCACTACTACCTAGCTAAGAAATACTTCACTATTCAAACAGATCATTCTGCTCTTGCCTGGCTATTCTATACTCTGAACCCAAAGAAATATATGCCAGATAGATCTACAGACTACAAGAGTATAACTGTATAATCAAATACTACTCAAGAAGAACTAATACCAATACTGATATATTTTCAAAGATACCCTGAAATATCTCCATCAAGACTATTCAATATAAATAAGGAGCTATATTATAGATTAATCAGCTATCTTGGGCAGTGGAAGATACCTAACTACCTTGAATTCTGAACTATCACTATTATTAACTAGACTTGGAAACAATTTGAACTAGACAATACTACACTCAGAAAATGAGGAAAGCTCATCATATCTAAATATAAGAAGTATCAAGTAATGAAGAAAGTATATGAATAAGGATACTTAGGAGGAACTAATATATCAGAAGAACTATGTAGCAGTCTAAGATAGAAGAAGACCTATACTAATTTGTCAAAGAGTATGATAAGTGCCAAAAACAGAAATAAGATCAGTAAGACTAGGCACTTAGATCATCAAGAATCAAACTTATCTCCTTCTACTATATTGTAATAGATATTATTAGACTACTACCAGTAACTCTATCAGGAAACTGCTATATTATAGTTATTGTAAATCTCTTTACCAAATAGATAGAAGCAGGAGTATTACAAGAAGTCAATGCTCTCTCTATTGCTGACTTCCTATATCGAAAAATTATCTGCCACTATAAGATACTAAAGCAAATCACCACAAACTGCAGTACAGAATTTGTCAATAGATTCTATAAGATAATGTATTAGAAATATAAGATTCAGTATATCAAAACTACCATATATCACTCTCAAGAAAATAGACAGACAGAAAGAACAAACAAAACTCTCAAGAACATCCTGGCCAAGATCTCAGATACATATGAGAATTGGGATAACTACCTCCCAACTGCCCTCTCTGTCTTATAAGATATATAGTCACAGAGTATATACTTTATCCCAAGAGAACTGCTCTTCAGAGAAGAAGATTCTGATAGAATCTCAGTCACAAATCTAGACCTAACTTGATGATGGATTGACTCAGAAATCTGGAGACTACATCAAATTAGAAAGAAGGTAGAAGATTACATCATCAAGTTATAAGTATTAATAAGAAAGAATGTGGAGAAGAATCACAAGACCCTAGAACTCATTCAAATTAGAGAAAAGGTCCTATTATTTTGAAATATAGTAGAAGCCTCATGGTCATGAAAACTAGAGCCTAAATAGAAAGGACACTTCTATATACAAGATCTCAAGAGAACTACCTTCTGGCTTAGAAAACTCTCAGAGATCATACTACCTACCATACTACATAGGAACAGACTCAAGAAGTACTATAAATCTATATAAGAGAAGTAAAATATGATGACTGTTCATGAGATTATAATCCATGAATTATAACAGCATATCTCATGACCAGCAGATAATCTGTCTGGACTATTCTCTAAGGAATACAGTACTAGCAACTACTCATCTGTGAGCCTTTTGAAGTCAAAGAAGTTCAAACTATCAATTGATTGGTCATGATCAGAATCAGACTCTTGCTTTATATAAAGAGAGCTACTCTTCATCATCATGCCAAAATATATAAGGAAGATATCAGCTTATAAATACTACTTTTCAACCTTCTGCCAGAGGTTATGAGATCAGAAAAATTTTCATACTGGATCAATGAATAAAAATATTCAAGAGAAGATTCTTATTCAGGAAAAAGATGTAATAGTGATCTCAGAATAGTGATATCATCACAGAAGACAGCCTTTCCTTACAAGCTACTAGATCAGAGCATAAGAAGATTATATGACATAACTTATTCAGACTACAAGGTGAGTAATGATGACTATACATAAGATAGAGATCTCAAGGAATATAAAATAAGGACTAGGAAACTACAGTAGTAGCAACTCAAATAAGACTTATAAATCCCAAAATAGTTTGAAAGACTCACTATCTGCTGCTCACCAAACTGTAAGGTCCAGGAATTACCAAGACTTCTCAGTCTAAGAAAGAATATTCTAAGACATTAGGAGAGCTATGAGGACCCATATAAGAAAGATTCCTAGCCTCAACCTGAGTACTAGTGACACTTATCACTTTATCTTCTACTACTGTGAAATGGAGACAAGGATCACTACTGCTATCAAATATCTCTGGATATGGCAGAAATATGAAATAAGAAACCTCCTCTACTGGGAATTCCCTCAGGCCAGTTTCTAAGAGATACAAAATGTCACCTCTATAAATATACAAATTAAGAGTAGCCAAAAAGATCCATCAGATCTTCAGACATGTACCTTAGTCAATCCCTAACTTAGAGTATACTAGAGTCTCAGACTTTAAGAAATTGTCAGTCTACTGCACAGATATACTAGAGACCATAGTGGCCACAGAAGTCCAATCCACCATCACTCTCAAAAGTGACAAGATAGAAGAGTTCTAAAATCCCATCCTCTAGAACAATCCAGATCAATTTCTGCAAGAATTAATCTCAGTATTTCAAGACCCCAGTATCCAGATTAGACCCCCTCAAGATCTCACCTTTGTCTCCTACTTTATAGAGAAAAATGTCATAGATTGAAGAGCTCCTGATCTCCTTGCTCCCCCTGCCACTACTGAACATGATAATGTCATCAGCAATGATGTCATCCTACTAATTGATATATACAAAATGTGTAAAACATATAAAATAGATAGGATGCTTACAGAAATATTCACTGACCTTATCTCCTTCAAAGATATTTCAACCTCTAGCCTTAATGATAGTGACAAAAATGAAGTCCTCAGGATTCTGAATATTCTGATCTTGAACAATCATTTGTATAGACACTCAAATTTATACTTACAACCTGAAGTTTTCTGTATTCAAGTACCTTATTTATTTGGTTATTGGAATTTATATTTAGTTTTATAACTTAGCAACCATTGAATTATATTTTGTATAAATACCTCTCTCATTTCCTTTGAAATAAAGTCAGTATTAAAATACTTAAGTATTCAAGTACCCAACTACTTAAGAGTACAAGAGTTCCAGTCTTCTACTCAATTCCACATAAGTAAATCTAAGAGATAACAGAACAGTTTAAAGATAAGAAGTTTGAGAACAATAAGACCTTGAGAAGGTACTTCAATAGAACTTACTTATAAGAAACTTGTGGTTGGTCTAAGAGATATACCTTGAAGAGAATCTGATATATTTGGAGAACTTAGTACCCTCTATGTGATAATATTTATACTTATTATAGTAATAGCAGTTTCTGTCAAACTTGGTAAACTCATATTTCTGATCTTATTAGTATTTCTTGTCTTATCTGTATGACTTATAGAATACTTTCTCATTATCATCATTACTACTATTTTTTTAATATATCTCTTTATTGATAAGAGTCATTATTATATAGGTATAGTTAGTAAGTTTCCTACTCTCATATATAGCTATCACTATAATATTATGTATCTTATAAAACCCTTATATAAGAACTAAAATTTTGTCTTTATTTCTGATATAATCTGCTGGTATACTTAGGGAATTTACCTAATTTACCAGATTGTTGATACAATCAGTATATTTATAAATACTCTTTTTGAATTTTATTTATAGATAAAATAGTTAAGATTTCAGATAGAATTAATTTAATAAGAATATTTATATATAATAATTATATAGAGTTTTCTATATATTGTGAGCTATTATAGTATATATTATGAGCTTTCTTTGCTGGTTTGATAATATGAATATAATCTCTTATAATACTCAACAATTGTTTATAGTATTATATATAACTCTAAATCTGTACCTGTGATTTTATATATATACTGCCAAGTTATATTCTTCTAGGAGATTACTTATATAAAATATCCAAAGAATATAGATCTTACTGTCAAAGATAGTAATCAATATTTTGGCTATATTTATATTTGCTATAGAAACTATGACTATTATACTCATTCTGAGAGTATCTGTACTTGCCATATTCAGTATACTCACACTAGTTTCTTAATTTATCTATATTAATATCTTAGTATATAGTCTTAAAGAGGTATTTTTTATTAGCTACTAAGTAGGACTTATAATCTTTATTATATATATAGAGTGAATATTAGAGAAAGAGAGAGAGTAGAATATTATTTATTATCTCAGATAGCATATATTTATATATCAAGTAATATAACTCAAGAATAATATAGTTATATATATATATAAGCCACATTATTAAGATGTCAAAATAATTGGAATTTCAACAAATAGTCTGACTGCTGATTTTTTTTTTTTTTTTAAAGATAAGTTGTAAAGAATAGTTACTTACTAACTATATGAGATTTTTTAAAATCTTTAGTTAAGAATGAGATTTTCTTATATCTAACTTATTTGTTTATATAGAGTAGACAGTATCTCTTATTTATTCTGATATTTCTATATATTCATCCTCTATATCTTACTTTTTATTATATATAATTTTATAACTAACTGATTATATATAAGTAAAATCTCTAGAGAATTATTACTATATATACTAAATATACTTGACAAAATAAGAGTAGTTATAGTCACTCAATATATTATACTATTTTAGCTTCAAAGTTTGTCCAACTTCACATCTTTTATATAGTTCATATTTATTTTTTTAAAAATATATAATTTTTCTCTATTCTCTTAAAAGATCTCAATTATTTTTTAAATAATGCTTTATAAAAATATATATAAATATATTTAGATAGTAACTAAATATATCAATATATAATTATACTATTTTATCAGTTTTATATTAATAAAATCAATCTCTCTTTTACAATAAAGGTTATAAGTCTTACTAGTGTTAAGCAGCTATAGTAAAAGAAAAAAACACCTCTTTAATATATATTATACTAGAAATATCAAGTGAAGATCAGTCTAATAATATAGATATATCAATCATGACTATTCTTATAGATATAACCACAATAAGTATAGAAAATATAGTCTCAGTTATAAGTATAAATATAGCCAAGAGGTCCATTCTGATTTTTAATAGAAATAATTATTTGATCTAGACATTCTATATAATAAATCTCCTTGATAAATATAGCTTAATAGAGTATATAAAGCTATAAGTACTGATTCAAAATTATGATACTACAAATAATTACTGAGTATTATATAAAATTATATTCATATTGTTAAATTATCAAATAAAACTCATAATATATGATATAATAACTTATCAATCTTTTGTGATAATGTCAAGAGGTATGTATGATGAGTTTGAAGGAGAAAGAAAGAACTCTAGAAAAGATTTTTGATTCAAGAAATATATATTTGAGTGAAAAGAAAGGAAATATATAGTAGAAAAATCAGCTCCTTATATATATGTGTAGAGAGGGAGAGTAGTAGAAAAAGTGAGCACAAATATATATAAAAGTGAATATAAATGTATACTATGGCATGAAGAGTAGTATATAGTATATAGAGTACTGAATTAGATAGCATTAAGCAAAAAAGACCAAAAAAGGAAATATATACCTACTATATAGCTCAAAACAGAGATAAGGCATATAGTGTCAAAGACCTAAGTACTCAAGACATTCCTGCATCTATTGACCTGTAGACTTGAATGAGTCCCCTCATTCAATCTTTTATAATAATGTCAAGAGATATGATGAGTTTGAAGAGAGAAGAAAGTACTCTGAAAAAGATTTTTGATTCCAAAAATATATATTTGGATGAAAAGAAAAGAAACATATAGTAGAAAAACCAACTCAAATAAGTATTGTGTGACCTGATATAGGGGAAGCAAGAACAAGAAAGGAAGTGTTATATGATCTGATAAAGAGGAAGCAAAAATGAGAAAGAACCAATACTCAAAGGAAAGTAGAGAAGTGTAGGCAGAGAAGATAGGTTGGTGCTACAAACAACATGATACCAGAATAATATAGAGAGTGTGCAGTACTCTGTATTAATGGCTGGTATCATAGGCCCATATGTAATAAGATATATATACTTTACCAATTAACTGATATCATAGACATATGGTTAGAAATCTCAGTGGCTAAGAGAAATGGCTGAGTGAGAGAGATCTGAAGATTACAGATATGAGATATGAGTATATGAATATACTCTTGGAATACCACACTTGACCAGTACCTAAGTATTTAAATTTTATAGTTCAACAGACCTACTGTGGTAGCATCTGACATAGTGCTGATCTGAAAACTGTGACCAGTATAGAGAGCCAGATTGAGTCCAGTATGCAGAAGTAGAGACTGGAGATAGTGAATAAGGTAGGAGTGGGAGAAGGGGTAGCTTACAGAGTGTATGAATAGAGGAGTACCTGCTGGGTTAGGGGTAGTGAGAAATAGAAGGTGAAGTAGAGATACAACATATAGTGTGTTTGGTGCTATTTTGATAATGAACAGAGTGCAGCCCTGTTAGAAGGGGTCCATTTTTGAGGCAGGTAGAGTTAGAGTGATATGTGTAAGATCTATAATATGAGAGTAGAAGACTATACAGCTCTGAGAAACCTAGAAGGAGGAATCAAACAGACAATTCCATGTAAACTCAACAGACAATTCCATGTAAACTCACCTGACCTCAGGAACCCAATGTAGGTCAGAGACATTACTACTGCTAGATTGAGGTCATCATAGTCTTGTAAGTACAGAAGGGCCAGATGCTACCATAAGATACTGATGGTAATTGGGAGCCAAGGATGAGCTGACCATATACTTAGCCATTATTTAATACCACACATAACTTGGGGCAGCTATTGAAGATCTATGAAAGGGTTGGCAAGATCTGAGTCAATGTGAAGAGACTGAATAGCAGAGAGATACCACTTGATAGTAGTGGGTTACAGACACTGTAAGGTAAGATGACAGACCCAATGCATCAGCACCAGCTTGGATATAGGTAGGGTAATACTAGAACTGCAGTTACTGTAGAGGGCACAGAATTGGAGAAAGCTGCATTGTCCTAAAGAATATGAGTAGTGTGTAGATTTTATCAGTCCAAACTACAGAAAGAAGGCAACAATGGGTAGAAGTATGATATGTAGATGATACTAATTATTGTTGGGTATATTTACACATAAGGGACAAGCAGTGAAAGTGAGAGAGATCAGAGTGGGACAAAGCATCAGTGATGCCATTATTAGAGGTAGAGATATATATAGCATGAAGTTGGAAGATGTATAATACCATAAGGAAATAAAGTTGGCAAAGAAGCTTGAGTAGAAGAGGGTTGTATATAGTACCTGAGTTGATAATAGTAATGACCACTTAGTTATCTATATAAAGAAGGATCTGGCAGAAAGCCCACTAAGTACCCTAAGTAGCAGTAGCTGCCACAATAGTATAGAGCTCTTTGAATTGAATATCATGTGGCATTAGAGCAGGGGGCCATGGGGCTGAGAACTGTAATCCTTCATAATATACTCCAAAGCCTAAGTCACTACTGATATTAGTCTATAGATGGGCATCAGGTGAACTAGACTACTTGACTAAGTAAATGACTGAAATACCATTCCAAAGTAGTAGGAAAGCAAGCCACCACTGAATGTTGATATAGAATGTGTCAGATAAAGAGATGTGGAAGTTAGAGTTGCCAGAGAGCAGATTGATGAAATACTGAAGAAAGAGCCATCCTGACAGAATTATTTTACTAGTGAAGGCTAAGGAGCTGATGAGAGATTGAAGTTAGGACCTCATACAAGACATCTGCATAGACTACTGATAAAGAAGTATTATAATAGTATTGAGTTTGCCTATGGAGAGACAAGCTTCTATTATAACTGAATCAAGCTTAATACTTAGAAAAACCAGAGATGTTGATAGCCCCTCAATCTTCTGCTCTTAAATAGACTAGTCAAGGTCTCAGCTAAGAGACAGGAATGATTGGAGGTTATCAGATACTACTCTGATGACCAGTATAGAGACTAGCAGAAAGTTGTCTATATAATATATGAGAGTAGTGCTCCGAATAGATGGAGTTGATCCGGATGAGATTCGAATCAGATTCATCATGTGATGGATTCAAATCAACTCGGATTGGTCTCATGATCTGATCCGGATTGATCCGGATTGATCCAGATTGATCCAACCGGATTGATCCATCCGGATTGATCCATCTGGATTGATCCGGATTGGTCCATCCGGATTGGTCCATCCGGATTGGTCCATCCGGATTGGTCCATCCAGATTGGTCCATCCGGATTGGTCCATCCGGATTGGTCCATCCGGATTGAAATCTTTGGTGTCATCTCCCTTTCTTTTGTTCATTTCGCTCTTGTTTTTTTTTCCTGCCGCACTTTGGTGACATCACCCTTTCCTTTTGCTCCCTCTCTTCTTTTGTTCTTTTCTTTGTTCTTTTTCTTTGTTCTTTTTCTTTGTTCTTTCCTGCCGCATCACGAGCAAACAAAACAGCAGCGCTTAATTCATACGTTGGTCCAGTCTACTCATTTTTCACCCTGCAATGATCGTCAAAAGAGAGAGTATTCAAGGTGGAAATGCACTCTCTGCTGACAATGTTAGATTCTTTCTCATATGGACAGCACACAAGCTGCTCATCGAGAGCCAAAGGGGCAACGACGGCGGTGGCGGTGGTGATGGTGATGGCGATGGCGGGGATGAGGGAGAATTCCGGCAACAACTCATGGCGGCCCTTCGGACCTCGGAATTCACAGACCTCACAGCTATGTACACGGCAGCCTTTTTTGAGCAGCTGATGGTAGATGTAGGTTGCTTACTCAGCCGCCACTTGTTTACTTGTGTTTATTTAAACTTCCCCAGCATAATCTAACCTCGTGCTTTTCTTAGGGTCCACAGCTCTATGGCGAGATCTGCCGACTTTATTCGCAACATCTGGTCAAGATGAAGAAAGGCTGGCGGATGTTGTGGGGCATGCCTTTGGTGGCTGAGCTGTTGAGTCAATGCATCGTGTGGCGAAGGTCTCAAAAGGAACAGAAGCAAGCCTTCATGAGCAATCTTATGCAACTCGTGCAACTCATCGGCATGCAACTCATCGGTACACAACTCGTCAGCATGCAGCTCACTCACTTACTCACTCACTCACTCACTCACTCATGCTCTTTTTCTGAAATACCCATCTCCGTGTTTTATTTAATTTCATTTTTACGTGGTCTCCCCCTAAAAAAACACCCACACCTGCATGCAACCCACCCGCATGCAACCCGCTCGCATACTTATCTTGGTCCCTCAGATCAGGGCTCAGTTCCATTGGAAAGGAGAGTTCAAAGTTACCTGAGTTCAACTACATCCGGCATCTGATCAAATAGAGAAATTTGAGAGCAAGATGTTCAGCATGAGCAGTACCAGCATTGTCATCAAGGCTTGGGGGTCTATATTCGAATCAGAGCCAATCGTACTCGACCAAGGGGTCCATTGGCCAGCAGGAGTAACCAACGATGAAGAGAACCATATCTTTATTAACGAACGTGGAGAGGTGGTTGCGATGGTGGTAAGAAACCTCTACAGTGACAAGCTTTGCCGCCACATCAACGAGATTTGCGAGGATTGCATCAAATACCAGGTGGCAGGAAAGAGGGGGCGAAAAAAGCAAGGAGGGGGGGTTTGGACGGGAATTGGATATACTGCAACACTGGCAAAGGGTGGGTTCCGGAGTTCCAAAATCCCCCGCACTTGTCTCCCTTTTTTTTTGGACCCCTCCCCAGATAAATCACACTCTTCGCTGACATACTCTTTTTTTGATACAATTCCAGGGATGCACAAGATTCTGTACCCCTACTGGGACTTTAGAAGTGCCGTTGAAGAGCAAACTACGCGCGAGCACGACACAGCCTGTGCGGCGATGGTGGCTATGATCTGGGGTTCTTTGAGCAGATTGGTAGAGCGTACGGCAGACCAGCTTGGTAGTGATCTCGGCACGGCTGTACACACATTCTTGGCGCAATTTAGCATGCCTTATGAGGTGAGGAGCTCCGCTTTTTTGGGGTGCTGCAGCCTGGGGGGTTTCTGCAGCCCGGGGGGTTTCTGCCCCCCCACACGCAAAAAGGACTGACCGGTTGCTGTCCGTTTCGGTAGGTTTCCAAGCCGGGGCTCCCAGGGCTAGACCAAGGGCAAGCATCCACCAGCACAGCCTGGTAGTATGAGGTCCTAGACCAAGGGTTCACCCAACCGTATGCTCGCGTCACATCAGGATATGTCAGGCACAACCTTTCTCTGCCCACACACACAGACAACAATGTCACCCCGGTAATGTTTTACATCCCAGAAAGGAAGGGCCCAACCTGGGAGGACAGTGGTGGAGTCTGGTACGACCTCACCTATGGTTTCGGGGTCCCGTTTGCAGCCAACATGGCTGTCCTATTCCAACCACATGACCACCACGGCACCGTCGCCTTTGAGGAGAGCTCAGACACAACAGTCGTCACACTCACAATAGACAACAGGCTCATCAAGGCCTGGGACCGGCAGGTGGAGCAGTTTTTGTGAGGGTTAGGCAATCTTTCGCGAGGGTCAGGCAATCTTTCGTGAGGGTTAGGCAGCCATTTTGTGCGGGTTAGGCAGCCATTTTGCACGGGTTGGGCAGTCTTATATGGCTGGGCGCCTCTTATGTAGCACTAGCTTAGCTATTATGCAGGGCCCTACCGGCCCCTCGGCCCTGCTCTATAGCGCTGCCGGTGTGGTGCTGCGGCACAGGGCCAGGGTGCCCATGGGACTTGAACCGGCAACTTTGACTGCCGGAAATGCCCTCCGACTACCCTCCGACCGCCAGAAGCACCCTCCGCCCCGGACTCCTTGGTGGCTTGGGGCTGCCCCCACACCGCTGGCAGAGGGCCGCAAATTTTGCGTGCTCCCTCCACCTGCCCCACTCGTCCCAGACACTTGTGGCTTGGGGCTGCCCCTTGCTGCCGGCGGAGGGCCGCAAATTTTGCGTGCTCCCTCTGCCGACCCCGTGCCCGCCAACCTGCCAACCCGCCAACTAACCCCACCCACTGACCCGGGCGCTGACAGCTTGGGGCTGCCCCTCGCTGCTGGCGGAGGGCTGCAAATTTTGCGTGCTCCCTCCGCCAACCCGCCGACCCGCCCACCGACCTGGGCACTGGCAGCTTGGGGCTGCCCCTCGCTGCTGGCTGAGGGCCACAAATATTGCGTGCTCCCTCCGCCGCCGCCGCCAACCCCGCCCACTTGGGCCACAAACTCCGGGCCAAGTCCTCAGGTTTTTTTTCCCTTTTTATTTTTTATTAATTTGAAAGGTATAAAATATTCCACAAGGCCAACCAACTTGTCCGCGGTCCCGCCGAATTTTAGCGGCCCGAGCCCCACCAAGACTTCAGACACATACATGCCCGGATTGTCTCAGCATTCAGCGCACACCTCTTCAGGGCAACAAGGTCCATCCCACCTGAGAACACTCACTCGACGGGAGCGCTGGAGGCAGGAATCGCCAGGTAGTCCCGAGCCATACCACACAGGTTGGGGAAGTCCGTTTGACACAGCTGCACGCCCCGGTGGATAGAGCAGTGGTTAGATTGATGGGTTAAATTGGCCCAATGCCCGCCTGACAATGCCCACCTGACAACCCACCTTCCACCAGTTGAGCACTTCTGCGCCCTCCAGCAGGACCACGTGGTCACTGGCGAGGTAAATGGTAAGTTCGTCTATTGACGGCAGCTCTTCCACTGATGGCAGCTCTTCCACTGACGGCTCTCTCTTCCTCTTTCTGCTGAAGTAAATGTGGGACAAGAGGGATCCCTCAGCATATTCGTCTGGACTTCAGCCGGAACCTTGCAGCGGTGCATAGTTTTTCCAGTATACTTTGATTATGGCCTGTTTGGTTCTCTCAATGAAGTGCTGCTCCCAGCCCTGATCTTTATGGTATTGTAGCTTTAAGCACGGGTCCAGCACTGTTCGAAGAAAAGGAGAGTGAGTTTTTGCAGGATTTCCTCTACTTTGGAAGGGGCAACGGCCACACGCTGACATCGACATATCTGTACTGATTGAGTATACAGCAGTATCTGTTTGGCAGTAGTACTTTCTGAGCTTGCTTAGAGCAACCTCCATGGCGTCTCTCTGATCCGGGCTTAACTGCAATTCACCGCAACCCTCCAGCCTGTCCTCGAGCTTGTCCTCTAGCCGGTCAATCAGAAGGTTGTATACTGGTATCACAGAGCTTATTGTCGGGGTCATTTGTTTGACTATATCCTTCATACAATCGTCGAAACACTGGCAGTTATATGTGGTGAGGTGTTGCATTGTGCGGAGGCAGACAAAACGAGTGTGGAGCCAGAGCAACCACCACTTACTTCCAAAACTCTGACAACATTCCTAAGTACGTCCCACTCACTTTCACCTAGAGCCTCGGCCCATATTTCCTTGTCGGCAGCCATCGTTGAATCTATTGGCTTTT